>CAXAJV010000618.1:0-201000 GCA_963969225.1 Xylocopa violacea | reverse complement strand
CGAGATGTTAGGTTGGGTTAGGTTAGGCTATATTACGTTATTGATGTATATAAAGGTCTCACGGAAACGTAGAGGCCAAGAAGCCAGGAATGTGGTTAAACATTACCTCCGAGACGTTACTTTGGGTTAGATTAGGTTATATTACGTTATTGATGTATATAAAAGCCCCACGGAAACGTAGAGGCCAACTCGCCAGGAATGTTGTCAAATATTAGTGCCGAGAGGTTGGGTTGTGTTAGGTTAGGTTATATTACGTTATTGATGTATATAAGGCCCTACGGAGACGTAGTGGCCAACTCGCCAGGAATGTTGTCAAATATTACCGACGAGGTGTTAGGTTGTGTTAGGTTAGGTTATATTACGTTACTGATGTATATAAAATTCCCACGGAAACGTAGAGGCCAACTTGCCAGGAATGTTGTCAAATATTACCGCCGAAATGTTAGGTTGGCTTAGGTTAGGTTATATTACGTTATTGATGTATATGAAGGTCCCACGGAGACGTAGAGGCCAACTCGCCAGGAATGTTGTCAAATAATATCGCCGAAAGGTTAGGTTGGGTTAGGTTAGGTTATATTACGTTATTGATGTATACGAAGGTCCCACGGAGACGCAGAGGCCAACTCGCCAGGAATGTTGTCAAATATTCGTACCGAGAGTTTGGGTTGGGTTGGGTTAGGTTATATTACGTTATTGATGTATATGAAGGTCCCACGGTGACGTAGAGGCCGACTCGACAGGAATGTGGTCAAATAATAGCGCCGAAAGGTTAGGTTGCGTTAGGTTAGGTTATATTACGTTATTGATGTATATAAAAGTCCCACGGGGACGTAGAGGCCAACTCGCCAGGAATGTTGTCAAATAATAGCACCGAAAGGTTAGGTTGGGTTAGGTTAGGTTATATTACGTTATTGATGGATATGAAAGTCTCACGGAGTCGTAGAGGCCAACTCGCCCGGAATGTTGTCAAATATTACCGCCGAGATGATAGGTTGGGTTAGGTTAGATTATATTACGTTATTGAAGTATATAAAGGCCCCACGGAGACGTAGAGGCCAACTCGCCAGGAATGTTTTCAAATATTACCGCCGAGATGTTAGGTTGTGTTAGGTTAGGTTATATTACGTTATTGATGTATATAAAGGCCCCACGGAGACGTAGAGGCCAACTCGCCAGGAATGTTGTCAAATATTAGCGCTGAGATGTTAGGTTGGGTTAGGTTAGGTTATATTACGTTTTTGATGTATATGAAGGCCCCACGGAGACGTAGAGGCCAACTCGACAGGAATGTTGTCAAATAATAGCGCCGAGATATTAGGTTGTGTTAGGTTAGGTTATATTACGTTACTGATGTATATAAAATTCCCACGGAAACGTAGAGGCCAACTTGCCAGGAATGTTGTCAAATATTACCGCCGAAATGTTAGGTTGGCTTAGGTTAGGTTATATTACGTTATTGACGTATATGAAGGTCCCACGGAGACGTAGAGTCCAACTCGCCAGGAATGTTGTCAAATATTACCGCCGAGTTGATAGGTTGGGTTAGGTTAGATTATACTACGTTATTGAAGTATATGAAGGTCCCACGGAGACGTAGAGGCCAACTCGCCAGGAATGTTGTCAAATAATAGCGCCGAAAGGTTAGGTTGTGTTAGGTTAGGTTATATTACGTTATTGATGTATATGAAGGTCCCACGGAGACGTAGAGGCCAACTCGCCAGGAATGTGGTCAAATAATAGCGCCGAAAGGTTAGGTTGCGTTAGGTTAGGTTATATTACGTTATTGATGTATATAAAAGTCCCACGGGGACGTAGAGGCCAACTCGCCAGGAATGTTGTCAAATAATAGCACCGAAAGGTTAGGTTGGGTTAGGTTAGGTTATATTACGTTATTGATGGATATGAAAGTCTCACGGAGTCGTAGAGGCCAACTCGCCCGGAATGTTGTCAAATATTACCGCCGAGATGATAGGTTGGGTTAGGTTAGATTATATTACGTTATTGAAGTATATAAAGGCCCCACGGAGACGTAGAGGCCAACTCGCCAGGAATGTTGTCAAATATTACCGCCGAGATGTTAGGTTGTGTTAGGTTAGGTTATATTACGTTATTGATGTATATAAAGGCCCCACGGAGACGTAGAGGCCAACTCGCCAGGAATGTTGTCAAATAATAGCGCCGAAAGGTTAGGTTGGGTTAGGTTAGATTATATTACGTTATTGAAGTATATAAAGGCCCCACGGAGACGTAGAGGCCAACTCGCCAGAAATGTGGTCAAATAATAGCGCCGAAAGGTTAGGTTGCGTTAAATTAGGTTATATTACGTTATTGATGTATATAAAAGTCCCACGGGGACGTAGAGGCCAACTCGCCAGGAATGTTGTCAAATAATAGCACCGAAAGGTTAGGTTGGGTTAGGTTAGGTTATATTACGTTATTGATGGATATGAAAGTCTCACGGAGTCGTAGAGGCCAACTCGCCCGGAATGTTGTCAAATATTACCGCCGAGATGATAGGTTGGGTTAGGTTAGATTATATTACGTTATTGAAGTATATAAAGGCCCCACGGAGACGTAGAGGCCAACTCGCCAGGAATGTTGTCAAATATTACCGCCGAGATGTTAGGTTGTGTTAGGTTAGGTTATATTACGTTATTGATGTATATAAAGGCCCCACGGAGACGTAGAGGCCAACTCGCCAGGAATGTTATCAAATATTACCGCTGAGATGTTAGGTTGGGTTAGGTTAGGTTATATGACGTTTTTGATGTATATGAAGGCCCCACGGAGACGTAGAGGCCAACTCGACAGGAATGTTGTCAAATAATAGCGCCGAGATATTAGGTTGTGTTAGGTTAGGTTATATTACGTTACTGATGTATATAAAATTCCCACGGAAACGTAGAGGCCAACTTGCCAGGAATGTTGTCAAATATTACCGCCGAAATGATAGGTTGGGTTAGGTTAGGTTATATTACGTTATTGATGTATATAAATGTCCCACGGAGACGTAGAGGCCAACTCGCCAGGAATGTTGTCAAATAATAGCGCCGAAATGTTAGGTTGGGTTAGGTTAGGTTATATTACGTTATTGATGGATATGAAGGTCTCACGGAGACGTAGAGGCTAACTCGCCAGGAACGTTGTCAAATATTACCGCCGAGATGTTAGGTTGGGTTAGGTTAGGCTATATTACGTTATTGATGTATATAAAGGTCTCACGGAAACGTAGAGGCCAAGAAGCCAGGAATGTGGTTAAACATTACCTCCGAGACGTTACTTTGGGTTAGATTAGGTTATATTACGTTATTGATGTATATAAAAGCCCCACGGAAACGTAGAGGCCAACTCGCCAGGAATGTTGTCAAATATTAGTGCCGAGAGGTTGGGTTGTGTTAGGTTAGGTTATATTACGTTATTGATGTATATAAGGCCCTACGGAGACGTAGTGGCCAACTCGCCAGGAATGTTGTCAAATATTACCGACGAGGTGTTAGGTTGTGTTAGGTTAGGTTATATTACGTTACTGATGTATATAAAATTCCCACGGAAACGTAGAGGCCAACTTGCCAGGAATGTTGTCAAATATTACCGCCGAAATGTTAGGTTGGCTTAGGTTAGGTTATATTACGTTATTGATGTATATGAAGGTCCCACGGAGACGTAGAGGCCAACTCGCCAGGAATGTTGTCAAATATTATCGCCGAAAGGTTAGGTTGGGTTAGGTTAGGTTATATTACGTTATTGATGTATATGAAGGTCCCACGGAGACGCAGAGGCCAACTCGCCAGGAATGTTGTCAAATATTCGTACCGAGAGTTTGGGTTGGGTTGGGTTAGGTTATATTACGTTATTGATGTATATGAAGGTCCCACGGTGACGTAGAGGCCGACTCGACAGGAATGTGGTCAAATAATAGCGCCGAAAGGTTAGGTTGCGTTAGGTTAGGTTATATTACGTTATTGATGTATATAAAAGTCCCACGGGGACGTAGAGGCCAACTCGCCAGGAATGTTGTCAAATAATAGCACCGAAAGGTTAGGTTGGGTTAGGTTAGGTTATATTACGTTATTGATGGATATGAAAGTCTCACGGAGTCGTAGAGGCCAACTCGCCCGGAATGTTGTCAAATATTACCGCCGAGATGATAGGTTGGGTTAGGTTAGATTATATTACGTTATTGAAGTATATAAAGGCCCCACGGAGACGTAGAGGCCAACTCGCCAGGAATGTTTTCAAATATTACCGCCGAGATGTTAGGTTGTGTTAGGTTAGGTTATATTACGTTATTGATGTATATAAAGGCCCCACGGAGACGTAGTGGCCAACTCGCCAGGAATGTTGTCAAATATTAGCGCTGAGATGTTAGGTTGGGTTAGGTTAGGTTATATTACGTTTTTGATGTATATGAAGGCCCCACGGAGACGTAGAGGCCAACTCGACAGGAATGTTGTCAAATAATAGCGCCGAGATATTAGGTTGTGTTAGGTTAGGTTATATTACGTTACTGATGTATATAAAATTCCCACGGAAACGTAGAGGCCAACTTGCCAGGAATGTTGTCAAATATTACCGCCGAAATGTTAGGTTGGCTTAGGTTAGGTTATATTACGTTATTGACGTATATGAAGGTCCCACGGAGACGTAGAGTCCAACTCGCCAGGAATGTTGTCAAATATTACCGCCGAGTTGATAGGTTGGGTTAGGTTAGATTATACTACGTTATTGAAGTATATGAAGGTCCCACGGAGACGTAGAGGCCAACTCGCCAGGAATGTTGTCAAATAATAGCGCCGAAAGGTTAGGTTGTGTTAGGTTAGGTTATATTACGTTATTGATGTATATGAAGGTCCCACGGAGACGTAGAGGCCAACTCGCCAGGAATGTGGTCAAATAATAGCGCCGAAAGGTTAGGTTGCGTTAGGTTAGGTTATATTACGTTATTGATGTATATAAAAGTCCCACGGGGACGTAGAGGCCAACTCGCCAGGAATGTTGTCAAATAATAGCACCGAAAGGTTAGGTTGGGTTAGGTTAGGTTATATTACGTTATTGATGGATATGAAAGTCTCACGGAGTCGTAGAGGCCAACTCGCCCGGAATGTTGTCAAATATTACCGCCGAGATGATAGGTTGGGTTAGGTTAGATTATATTACGTTATTGAAGTATATAAAGGCCCCACGGAGACGTAGAGGCCAACTCGCCAGGAATGTTGTCAAATATTACCGCCGAGATGTTAGGTTGTGTTAGGTTAGGTTATATTACGTTATTGATGTATATAAAGGCCCCACGGAGACGTAGAGGCCAACTCGCCAGGAATGTTGTCAAATACTACCGCCGAGATGATAGGTTGGGTTAGGTTAGATTATATTACGTTATTGAAGTATATAAAGGCCCCACGGAGACGTAGAGGCCAACTCGCCAGGAATGTTGTCAAATAATAGCGCCGAAAGGTTAGGTTGGGTTAGGTTAGGTTATATTACGTTATTGATGTATATGAAGGTCCCACGGAGACGTAGAGGCCAACTCGCCAGGAATGTGGTCAAATAATAGCGCCGAAAGGTTAGGTTGCGTTAAATTAGGTTATATTACGTTATTGATGTATATAAAAGTCCCACGGGGACGTAGAGGCCAACTCGCCAGGAATGTTGTCAAATAATAGCACCGAAAGGTTAGGTTGGGTTAGGTTAGGTTATATTACGTTATTGATGGATATGAAAGTCTCACGGAGTCGTAGAGGCCAACTCGCCAGGAATGTTGTCAAATAATAGCGCCGAAAGGTTAGGTTGGGTTAGGTTAGGTTATATTACGTTATTGATGTATATAAATGTCCCACGGAGACGTAGAGGCCAACTCGCCAGGAATGTTGTCAAATAATAGCGCCGAAATGTTAGGTTGGGTTAGGTTAGGTTATATTACGTTATTGATGGATATGAAGGTCTCACGGAGACGTAGAGGCTAACTCGCCAGGAACGTTGTCAAATATTACCGCCGAGATGTTAGGTTGGGTTAGGTTAGGCTATATTACGTTATTGATGTATATAAAGGTCTCACGGAAACGTAGAGGCCAAGAAGCCAGGAATGTGGTTAAACATTACCTCCGAGACGTTACTTTGGGTTAGATTAGGTTATATTACGTTATTGATGTATATAAAAGCCCCACGGAAACGTAGAGGCCAACTCGCCAGGAATGTTGTCAAATATTAGTGCCGAGAGGTTGGGTTGTGTTAGGTTAGGTTATATTACGTTATTGATGTATATAAGGCCCTACGGAGACGTAGTGGCCAACTCGCCAGGAATGTTGTCAAATATTACCGACGAGGTGTTAGGTTGTGTTAGGTTAGGTTATATTACGTTACTGATGTATATAAAATTCCCACGGAAACGTAGAGGCCAACTTGCCAGGAATGTTGTCAAATATTACCGCCGAAATGTTAGGTTGGCTTATGTTAGGTTATATTACGTTATTGATGTATATGAAGGTCCCACGGAGACGTAGAGGCCAACTCGCCAGGAATGTTGTCAAATAATATCGCCGAAAGGTTAGGTTGGGTTAGGTTAGGTTATATTACGTTATTGATGTATATGAAGGTCCCACGGAGACGCAGAGGCCAACTCGCCAGGAATGTTGTCAAATATTACCGCCGAGGTGTTAGGTTGTGTTAGGTTAGGTTATATTACGTTACTGATGTATATAAAATTCCCACGGAAACGTAGAGGCCAACTTGCCAGGAATGTTGTCAAATAATAGCGCCGAAAGGTTAGGTTGGGTTAGGTTAGGTTATATTACGTTATTGATGTATATAAATGTCCCACGGAGACGTAGAGGCCAACTCGCCAGGAATGTTGTCAAATAATAGCGCCGAAAGGTTAGGTTGGGTTAGGTTAGGTTATATTACGTTATTGATGGATATGAAGGTCTCACGGAGACGTAGAGGCTAACTCGCCAGGAACGTTGTCAAATATTACCGCCGAGATGTTAGGTTGGGTTAGGTTAGGCTATATTACGTTATTGATGTATATAAAGGACTCACGGAAACGTAGAGGCCAAGAAGCCAGGAATGTGGTTAAACATTACCTCCGAGACGTTACTTTGGGTTAGATTAGGTTATATTACGTTATTGATGTATATAAAAGCCCCACGGAAACGTAGAGGCCAACTTGCCAGGAATGTTGTCAAATATTACCGCCGAAATGTTAGGTTGGCTTATGTTAGGTTATATTACGTTATTGATGTATATGAAGGTCCCACGGAGACGTAGAGGCCAACTCGCCAGGAATGTTGTCAAATAATATCGCCGAAAGGTTAGGTTGGGTTAGGTTAGGTTATATTACGTTATTGATGTATATGAAGGTTCCACGGAGACGTAGAGGCCAACTCGCCAGGAATGTTGTCAAATAATATCGCCGAAAGGTTAGGTTGGGTTAGGTTAGGTTATATTACGTTATTGATGTATATGAAGGTCCCACGGAGACGCAGAGGCCAACTCGCCAGGAATGTTGTCAAATACTAGTACCGAGAGTTTGGGTTGGGTTGGGTTAGGTTATATTACGTTATTGATGTATATGAAGGTCCCACGGAGACGTAGAGGCCGACTCGACAGGAATGTGGTCAAATAATAGCGCCGAAAGGTTAGGTTGCGTTAGGTTAGGTTATATTACGTTATTGATGTATATAAAAGTCCCACGGGGACGTAGAGGCCAACTCGCCAGGAATGTTGTCAAATAATAGCACCGAAAGGTTAGGTTGGGTTAGGTTAGGTTATATTACGTTATTGATGGATATGAAAGTCTCACGGAGTCGTAGAGGCCAACTCGCCCGGAATGTTGTCAAATATTACCGCCGAGATGATAGGTTGGGTTAGGTTAGATTATATTACGTTATTGAAGTATATAAAGGCCCCACGGAGACGTAGAGGCCAACTCGACAGGAATGTTGTCAAATAATAGCGCCGAGATATTAGGTTGTGTTAGGTTAGGTTATATTACGTTACTGATGTATATAAAATTCCCACGGAAACGTAGAGGCCAACTTGCCAGGAATGTTGTCAAATATTACCGCCGAAATGTTAGGTTGGCTTAGGTTAGGTTATATTACGTTATTGACGTATATGAAGGTCCCACGGAGACGTAGAGTCCAACTCGCCAGGAATGTTGTCAAATATTACCGCCGAGATGATAGGTTGGGTTAGGTTAGATTATACTACGTTATTGAAGTATATGAGGGTCCCACGGAGACGTAGAGGCCAACTCGCCAGGAATGTTGTCAAATAATAGCGCCGAAAGGTTAGGTTGGGTTAGGTTAGGTTATATTACGTTATTGATGTATATGAAGGTCCCACGGAGACGTAGAGGCCAACTCGCCAGGAATGTGGTCAAATAATAGCGCCGAAAGGTTAGGTTGCGTTAGGTTAGGTTATATTACGTTATTGATGTATATAAAAGTCCCACGGGGACGTAGAGGCCAACTCGCCAGGAATGTTGTCAAATAATAGCACCGAAAGGTTAGGTTGGGTTAGGTTAGGTTATATTACGTTATTGATGGATATGAAAGTCTCACGGAGTCGTAGAGGCCAACTCGCCCGGAATGTTGTCAAATATTACCGCCGAGATGATAGGTTGGGTTAGGTTAGATTATATTACGTTATTGAAGTATATAAAGGCCCCACGGAGACGTAGAGGCCAACTCGCCAGGAATGTTGTCAAATATTACCGCCGAGATGTTAGGTTGTGTTAGGTTAGGTTATATTACGTTATTGATGTATATAAATGTCCCACGGAGACGTAGAGGCCAACTCGCCAGGAATGTTGTCAAATAATAGCGCCGAAAGGTTAGGTTGGGTTAGGTTAGGTTATATTACGTTATTGATGGATATGAAGGTCTCACGGAGACGTAGAGGCTAACTCGCCAGGAACGTTGTCAAATATTACCGCCGAGATGTTAGGTTGGGTTAGGTTAGGCTATATTACGTTATTGATGTATATAAAGGACTCACGGAAACGTAGAGGCCAAGAAGCCAGGAATGTGGTTAAACATTACCTCCGAGACGTTACTTTGGGTTAGATTAGGTTATATTACGTTATTGATGTATATAAAAGCCCCACGGAAACGTAGAGGCCAACTTGCCAGGAATGTTGTCAAATATTACCGCCGAAATGTTAGGTTGGCTTATGTTAGGTTATATTACGTTATTGATGTATATGAAGGTCCCACGGAGACGTAGAGGCCAACTCGCCAGGAATGTTGTCAAATAATATCGCCGAAAGGTTAGGTTGGGTTAGGTTAGGTTATATTACGTTATTGATGTATATGAAGGTTCCACGGAGACGTAGAGGCCAACTCGCCAGGAATGTTGTCAAATAATATCGCCGAAAGGTTAGGTTGGGTTAGGTTAGGTTATATTACGTTATTGATGTATATGAAGGTCCCACGGAGACGCAGAGGCCAACTCGCCAGGAATGTTGTCAAATACTAGTACCGAGAGTTTGGGTTGGGTTGGGTTAGGTTATATTACGTTATTGATGTATATGAAGGTCCCACGGAGACGTAGAGGCCGACTCGACAGGAATGTGGTCAAATAATAGCGCCGAAAGGTTAGGTTGCGTTAGGTTAGGTTATATTACGTTATTGATGTATATAAAAGTCCCACGGGGACGTAGAGGCCAACTCGCCAGGAATGTTGTCAAATAATAGCACCGAAAGGTTAGGTTGGGTTAGGTTAGGTTATATTACGTTATTGATGGATATGAAAGTCTCACGGAGTCGTAGAGGCCAACTCGCCCGGAATGTTGTCAAATATTACCGCCGAGATGATAGGTTGGGTTAGGTTAGATTATATTACGTTATTGAAGTATATAAAGGCCCCACGGAGACGTAGAGGCCAACTCGACAGGAATGTTGTCAAATAATAGCGCCGAGATATTAGGTTGTGTTAGGTTAGGTTATATTACGTTACTGATGTATATAAAATTCCCACGGAAACGTAGAGGCCAACTTGCCAGGAATGTTGTCAAATATTACCGCCGAAATGTTAGGTTGGCTTAGGTTAGGTTATATTACGTTATTGACGTATATGAAGGTCCCACGGAGACGTAGAGTCCAACTCGCCAGGAATGTTGTCAAATATTACCGCCGAGATGATAGGTTGGGTTAGGTTAGATTATACTACGTTATTGAAGTATATGAGGGTCCCACGGAGACGTAGAGGCCAACTCGCCAGGAATGTTGTCAAATAATAGCGCCGAAAGGTTAGGTTGGGTTAGGTTAGGTTATATTACGTTATTGATGTATATGAAGGTCCCACGGAGACGTAGAGGCCAACTCGCCAGGAATGTGGTCAAATAATAGCGCCGAAAGGTTAGGTTGCGTTAGGTTAGGTTATATTACGTTATTGATGTATATAAAAGTCCCACGGGGACGTAGAGGCCAACTCGCCAGGAATGTTGTCAAATAATAGCACCGAAAGGTTAGGTTGGGTTAGGTTAGGTTATATTACGTTATTGATGGATATGAAAGTCTCACGGAGTCGTAGAGGCCAACTCGCCCGGAATGTTGTCAAATATTACCGCCGAGATGATAGGTTGGGTTAGGTTAGATTATATTACGTTATTGAAGTATATAAAGGCCCCACGGAGACGTAGAGGCCAACTCGCCAGGAATGTTGTCAAATATTACCGCCGAGATGTTAGGTTGTGTTAGGTTAGGTTATATTACGTTATTGATGTATATAAATGTCCCACGGAGACGTAGAGGCCAACTCGCCAGGAATGTTGTCAAATAATAGCGCCGAAAGGTTAGGTTGGGTTAGGTTAGGTTATATTACGTTATTGATGGATATGAAGGTCTCACGGAGACGTAGAGGCTAACTCGCCAGGAACGTTGTCAAATATTACCGCCGAGATGTTAGGTTGGGTTAGGTTAGGCTATATTACGTTATTGATGTATATAAAGGTCTCACGGAAACGTAGAGGCCAAGAAGCCAGGAATGTGGTTAAACATTACCTCCGAGACGTTACTTTGGGTTAGATTAGGTTATATTACGTTATTGATGTATATAAAAGCCCCACGGAAACGTAGAGGCCAACTCGCCAGGAATGTTGTCAAATATTACCGCCGAGGTGTTAGGTTGTGTTAGGTTAGGTTATATTACGTTACTGATGTATATAAAATTCCCACGGAAACGTAGAGGCCAACTTGCCAGGAATGTTGTCAAATATTACCGCCGAAATGTTAGGTTGGCTTAGGTTAGGTTATATTACGTTATTGATGTATATGAAGGTTCCACGGAGACGTAGAGGCCAACTCGCCAGGAATGTTGTCAAATAATATCGCCGAAAGGTTAGGTTGGGTTAGGTTAGGTTATATTACGTTATTGATGTATATGAAGGTCCCACGGAGACGCAGAGGCCAACTCGCCAGGAATGTTGTCAAATATTAGTACCGAGAGTTTGGGTTGGGTTGGGTTAGGTTATATTACGTTATTGATGTATATGAAGGTCCCACGGAGACGTAGAGGCCAACTCGCCAGGAATGTTGTCAAATATTACCGCTGAGATGTTAGGTTGGGTTAGGTTAGGTTATATTACGTTTTTGATGTATATGAAGGCCCCACGGAGACGTAGAGGCCAACTCGACAGGAATGTTGTCAAATAATAGCGCCGAGATATTAGGTTGTGTTAGGTTAGGTTATATTACGTTACTGATGTATATAAAATTCCCACGGAAACGTAGAGGCCAACTTGCCAGGAATGTTGTCAAATATTACCGCCGAAATGTTAGGTTGGCTTAGGTTAGGTTATATTACGTTATTGACGTATATGAAGGTCCCACGGAGACGTAGAGTCCAACTCGCCAGGAATGTTGTCAAATATTACCGCCGAGATGATAGGTTGGGTTAGGTTAGATTATACTACGTTATTGAAGTATATGAAGGTCCCACGGAGACGTAGAGGCCAACTCGCCAGGAATGTTGTCAAATAATAGCGCCGAAAGGTTAGGTTGCGTTAGGTTAGGTTATATTACGTTATTGATGTATATAAAAGTCCCACGGGGACGTAGAGGCCAACTCGCCAGGAATGTTGTCAAATAATAGCACCGAAAGGTTAGGTTGGGTTAGGTTAGGTTATATTACGTTATTGATGGATATGAAAGTCTCACGGAGTCGTAAAGGCCAACTCGCCCGGAATGTTGTCAAATATTACCGCCGAGATGATAGGTTGGGTTAGGTTAGATTATATTACGTTATTGAAGTATATAAAGGCCCCACGGAGACGTAGAGGCCAACTCGCCAGGAATGTTGTCAAATATTACCGCCGAGATGTTAGGTTGTGTTAGGTTAGGTTATATTACGTTATTGATGTATATAAAGGCCCCACGGAGACGTAGAGGCCAACTCGCCAGGAATGTTGTCAAATATTACCGCTGAGATGTTAGGTTGGGTTAGGTTAGGTTATATTACGTTTTTGATGTATATGAGGGCCCCACGGAGACGTAGAGGCCAACTCGACAGGAATGTTGTCAAATAATAGCGCCGAGATATTAGGTTGTGTTAGGTTAGGTTATATTACGTTACTGATGTATATAAAAGTCCCACGGAAACGTAGAGGCCAACTTGCCAGGAATGTTGTCAAATATTACCGCCGAAATGTTAGGTTGGCTTAGGTTAGGTTATATTACGTTATTGACGTATATGAAGTTCCCACGGAGACGTAGAGGCCAACAAGCCAGGAATGTGGTCAAATAATACCGCCGAAAGGTTAGGTTGGGTTAGGTTAGGTTATATTACGTTATTGATGTATATGAAGGTCCCACGGAGACGTAGAGGCCAACTCGCCAGGAATGTTGTCAAATATTACCGCCGAGATGATAGGTTGGGTTAGGTTAGATTATATTACGTTATTGAAGTATATAAAGGCCCCACGGAGACGTAGAGGCCAACTCGCCAGGAATGTTGTCAAATAATAGCACCGAAAGGTTAGGTTGGGTTAGGTTAGGTTATATTACGTTATTGATGGATATGAAAGTCTCACGGAGTCGTAGAGGCCAACTCGCCCGGAATGTTGTCAAATATTACCGCCGAGATGATAGGTTGGGTTAGGTTAGATTATATTACGTTATTGAAGTATATAAAGGCCCCACGGAGACGTAGAGGCCAACTCGCCAGGAATGTTGTCAAATATTACCGCCGAGATGTTAGGTTGTGTTAGGTTAGGTTATATTACGTTATTGATGTATATAAAGGCCCCACGGAGACGTAGAGGCCAACTCGCCAGGAATGTTGTCAAATATTACCGCTGAGATGTTAGGTTGGGTTAGGTTAGGTTATATTACGTTTTTGATGTATATGAGGGCCCCACGGAGACGTAGAGGCCAACTCGACAGGAATGTTGTCAAATAATAGCGCCGAGATATTAGGTTGTGTTAGGTTAGGTTATATTACGTTACTGATGTATATAAAAGTCCCACGGAAACGTAGAGGCCAACTTGCCAGGAATGTTGTCAAATATTACCGCCGAAATGTTAGGTTGGCTTAGGTTAGGTTATATTACGTTATTGACGTATATGAAGTTCCCACGGAGACGTAGAGGCCAACAAGCCAGGAATGTGGTCAAATAATACCGCCGAAAGGTTAGGTTGGGTTAGGTTAGGTTATATTACGTTATTGATGTATATGAAGGTCCCACGGAGACGTAGAGGCCAACTCGCCAGGAATGTTGTCAAATATTACCGCCGAGATGATAGGTTGGGTTAGGTTAGATTATATTACGTTATTGAAGTATATAAAGGCCCCACGGAGACGTAGAGGCCAACTCGCCAGGAATGTTGTCAAATAATAGCACCGAAAGGTTAGGTTGGGTTAGGTTAGGTTATATTACGTTATTGATGGATATGAAAGTCTCACGGAGTCGTAGAGGCCAACTCGCCCGGAATGTTGTCAAATATTACCGCCGAGATGATAGGTTGGGTTAGGTTAGATTATATTACGTTATTGAAGTATATAAAGGCCCCACGGAGACGTAGAGGCCAACTCGCCAGGAATGTTGTCAAATATTACCGCCGAGATGTTAGGTTGTGTTAGGTTAGGTTATATTACGTTATTGATGTATATAAAGGCCCCACGGAGACGTAGAGGCCAACTCGCCAGGAATGTTGTCAAATACTACCGCCGAGATGATAGGTTGGGTTAGGTTAGATTATATTACGTTATTGAAGTATATAAAGGCCCCACGGAGACGTAGAGGCCAACTCGCCAGGAATGTTGTCAAATAATAGCGCCGAAAGGTTAGGTTGGGTTAGGTTAGGTTATATTACGTTATTGATGTATATGAAGGTCCCACGGAGACGTAGAGGCCAACTCGCCAGGAATGTGGTCAAATAATAGCGCCGAAAGGTTAGGTTGCGTTAAATTAGGTTATATTACGTTATTGATGTATATAAAAGTCCCACGGGGACGTAGAGGCCAACTCGCCAGGAATGTTGTCAAATAATAGCACCGAAAGGTTAGGTTGGGTTAGGTTAGGTTATATTACGTTATTGATGGATATGAAAGTCTCACGGAGTCGTAGAGGCCAACTCGCCCGGAATGTTGTCAAATATTACCGCCGAGATGATAGGTTGGGTTAGGTTAGATTATATTACGTTATTGAAGTATATAAAGGCCCCACGGAGACGTAGAGGCCAACTCGCCAGGAATGTTGTCAAATATTACCGCCGAGATGTTAGGTTGTGTTAGGTTAGGTTATATTACGTTATTGATGTATATAAAGGCCCCACGGAGACGTAGAGGCCAACTCGCCAGGAATGTTGTCAAATATTACCGCTGAGATGTTAGGTTGGGTTAGGTTAGGTTATATTACGTTTTTGATGTATATGAAGGCCCCACGGAGACGTAGAGGCCAACTCGACAGGAATGTTGTCAAATAATAGCGCCGAGATATTAGGTTGTGTTAGGTTAGGTTATATTACGTTACTGATGTATATAAAATTCCCACGGAAACGTAGAGGCCAACTTGCCAGGAATGTTGTCAAATATTACCGCCGAAATGTTAGGTTGGCTTAGGTTAGGTTATATTACGTTATTGACGTATATGAAGGTCCCACGGAGACGTAGAGGCCAACAAGCCAGGAATGTGGTCAAATAATACCGCCGAAAGGTTAGGTTGGGTTAGGTTAGGTTATATTACGTTATTGATGTATATGAAGGTCCCACGGAGACGTAGAGGCCAACTCGCCAGGAATGTTGTCAAATAATAGCGCCGAAAGGTTAGGTTGGGTTAGGTTAGGTTATATTACGTTATTGATGTATATAAATGTCCCACGGAGACGTAGAGGCCAACTCGCCAGGAATGTTGTCAAATAATAGCGCCGAAATGTTAGGTTGGGTTAGGTTAGGTTATATTACGTTATTGATGGATATGAAGGTCTCACGGAGACGTAGAGGCTAACTCGCCAGGAACGTTGTCAAATATTACCGCCGAGATGTTAGGTTGGGTTAGGTTAGGCTATATTACGTTATTGATGTATATAAAGGTCTCACGGAAACGTAGAGGCCAAGAAGCCAGGAATGTGGTTAAACATTACCTCCGAGACGTTACTTTGGGTTAGATTAGGTTATATTACGTTATTGATGTATATAAAAGCCCCACGGAAACGTAGAGGCCAACTCGCCAGGAATGTTGTCAAATATTAGTGCCGAGAGGTTGGGTTGTGTTAGGTTAGGTTATATTACGTTATTGATGTATATAAGGCCCTACGGAGACGTAGTGGCCAACTCGCCAGGAATGTTGTCAAATATTACCGACGAGGTGTTAGGTTGTGTTAGGTTAGGTTATATTACGTTACTGATGTATATAAAATTCCCACGGAAACGTAGAGGCCAACTTGCCAGGAATGTTGTCAAATATTACCGCCGAAATGTTAGGTTGGCTTATGTTAGGTTATATTACGTTATTGATGTATATGAAGGTCCCACGGAGACGTAGAGGCCAACTCGCCAGGAATGTTGTCAAATAATATCGCCGAAAGGTTAGGTTGGGTTAGGTTAGGTTATATTACGTTATTGATGTATATGAAGGTCCCACGGAGACGCAGAGGCCAACTCGCCAGGAATGTTGTCAAATATTACCGCCGAGGTGTTAGGTTGTGTTAGGTTAGGTTATATTACGTTACTGATGTATATAAAATTCCCACGGAAACGTAGAGGCCAACTTGCCAGGAATGTTGTCAAATAATAGCGCCGAAAGGTTAGGTTGGGTTAGGTTAGGTTATATTACGTTATTGATGTATATAAATGTCCCACGGAGACGTAGAGGCCAACTCGCCAGGAATGTTGTCAAATAATAGCGCCGAAAGGTTAGGTTGGGTTAGGTTAGGTTATATTACGTTATTGATGGATATGAAGGTCTCACGGAGACGTAGAGGCTAACTCGCCAGGAACGTTGTCAAATATTACCGCCGAGATGTTAGGTTGGGTTAGGTTAGGCTATATTACGTTATTGATGTATATAAAGGTCTCACGGAAACGTAGAGGCCAAGAAGCCAGGAATGTGGTTAAACATTACCTCCGAGACGTTACTTTCGGTTAGATTAGGTTATATTACGTTATTGATGTATATAAAAGCCCCACGGAAACGTAGAGGCCAACTCGCCAGGAATGTTGTCAAATATTACCGCCGAGGTGTTAGGTTGTGTTAGGTTAGGTTATATTACGTTACTGATGTATATAAAATTCCCACGGAAACGTAGAGGCCAACTTGCCAGGAATGTTGTCAAATATTACCGCCGAAATGTTAGGTTGGCTTATGTTAGGTTATATTACGTTATTGATGTATATGAAGGTCCCACGGAGACGTAGAGGCCAACTCGCCAGGAATGTTGTCAAATAATATCGCCGAAAGGTTAGGTTGGGTTAGGTTAGGTTATATTACGTTATTGATGTATATGAAGGTCCCACGGAGACGCAGAGGCCAACTCGCCAGGAATGTTGTCAAATATTACCGCCGAGGTGTTAGGTTGTGTTAGGTTAGGTTATATTACGTTACTGATGTATATAAAATTCCCACGGAAACGTAGAGGCCAACTTGCCAGGAATGTTGTCAAATAATAGCGCCGAAAGGTTAGGTTGGGTTAGGTTAGGTTATATTACGTTATTGATGTATATAAAAGCCCCACGGAAACGTAGAGGCCAACTCGCCAGGAATGTTGTCAAATATTACCGCCGAGGTGTTAGGTTGTGTTAGGTTAGGTTATATTACGTTACTGATGTATATAAAATTCCCACGGAAACGTAGAGGCCAACTTGCCAGGAATGTTGTCAAATATTACCGCCGAAATGTTAGGTTGGCTTAGGTTAGGTTATATTACGTTATTGATGTATATGAAGGTTCCACGGAGACGTAGAGGCCAACTCGCCAGGAATGTTGGCAAATAATATCGCCGAAAGGTTAGGTTGGGTTAGGTTAGGTTATATTACGTTATTGATGTATATGAAGGTCCCACGGAGACGCAGAGGCCAACTCGCCAGGAATGTTGTCAAATATTAGTACCGAGAGTTTGGGTTGGGTTGGGTTAGGTTATATTACGTTATTGATGTATATGAAGGTCCCACGGAGACGTAGAGGCCGACTCGACAGGAATGTGGTCAAATAATAGCGCCGAAAGGTTAGGTTGCGTTAGGTTAGGTTATATTACGTTATTGATGTATATAAAAGTCCCACGGGGACGTAGAGGCCAACTCGCCAGGAATGTTGTCAAATAATAGCACCGAAAGGTTAGGTTGGGTTAGGTTAGGTTATATTACGTTATTGATGGATATGAAAGTCTCACGGAGTCGTAGAGGCCAACTCGCCCGGAATGTTGTCAAATATTACCGCCGAGATGATAGGTTGGGTTAGGTTAGATTATATTACGTTATTGAAGTATATAAAGGCCCCACGGAGACGTAGAGGCCAACTCGACAGGAATGTTGTCAAATAATAGCGCCGAGATATTAGGTTGTGTTAGGTTAGGTTATATTACGTTACTGATGTATATAAAATTCCCACGGAAACGTAGAGGCCAACTTGCCAGGAATGTTGTCAAATATTACCGCCGAAATGTTAGGTTGGCTTAGGTTAGGTTATATTACGTTATTGACGTATATGAAGGTCCCACGGAGACGTAGAGTCCAACTCGCCAGGAATGTTGTCAAATATTACCGCCGAGATGATAGGTTGGGTTAGGTTAGATTATACTACGTTATTGAAGTATATGAAGGTCCCACGGAGACGTAGAGGCCAACTCGCCAGGAATGTTGTCAAATAATAGCGCCGAAAGGTTAGGTTGGGTTAGGTTAGGTTATATTACGTTATTGATGTATATGAAGGTCCCACGGAGACGTAGAGGCCAACTCGCCAGGAATGTGGTCAAATAATAGCGCCGAAAGGTTAGGTTGCGTTAGGTTAGGTTATATTACGTTATTGATGTATATAAAAGTCCCACGGGGACGTAGAGGCCAACTCGCCAGGAATGTTGTCAAATAATAGCACCGAAAGGTTAGGTTGGGTTAGGTTAGGTTATATTACGTTATTGATGGATATGAAAGTCTCACGGAGTCGTAGAGGCCAACTCGCCCGGAATGTTGTCAAATATTACCGCCGAGATGATAGGTTGGGTTAGGTTAGATTATATTACGTTATTGAAGTATATAAAGGCCCCACGGAGACGTAGAGGCCAACTCGCCAGGAATGTTGTCAAATATTACCGCCGAGATGTTAGGTTGTGTTAGGTTAGGTTATATTACGTTATTGATGTATATAAAGGCCCCACGGAGACGTAGAGGCCAACTCGCCAGGAATGTTGTCAAATATTACCGCCGAGATGATAGGTTGGGTTAGGTTAGATTATATTACGTTATTGAAGTATATAAAGGCCCCACGGAGACGTAGAGG
This sequence comes from Xylocopa violacea, assembly GCA_963969225.1. Lineage (NCBI taxonomy): Eukaryota > Metazoa > Arthropoda > Insecta > Hymenoptera > Apidae > Xylocopa > Xylocopa violacea. Next base: position 182,072 of record CAXAJV010000618.1, on the reverse strand, counting down.
CCAACTCGCCAGGAATGTTGTCAAATAATAGCGCCGAAAGGTTAGGTTGGGTTAGGTTAGGTTATATTACGTTATTGATGTATATGAAGGTCCCACGGAGACGTAGAGGCCAACTCGCCAGGAATGTGGTCAAATAATAGCGCCGAAAGGTTAGGTTGCGTTAGGTTAGGTTATATTACGTTATTGATGTATATAAAAGTCCCACGGGGACGTAGAGGCCAACTCGCCAGGAATGTTGTCAAATAATAGCACCGAAAGGTTAGGTTGGGTTAGGTTAGGTTATATTACGTTATTGATGGATATGAAAGTCTCACGGAGTCGTAAAGGCCAACTCGCCCGGAATGTTGTCAAATATTACCGCCGAGATGATAGGTTGGGTTAGGTTAGATTATATTACGTTATTGAAGTATATAAAGGCCCCACGGAGACGTAGAGGCCAACTCGCCAGGAATGTTGTCAAATATTACCGCCGAGATGTTAGGTTGTGTTAGGTTAGGTTATATTACGTTATTGATGTATATAAATGTCCCACGGAGACGTAGAGGCCAACTCGCCAGGAATGTTGTCAAATAATAGCGCCGAAAGGTTAGGTTGGGTTAGGTTAGGTTATATTACGTTATTGATGGATATGAAGGTCTCACGGAGACGTAGAGGCTAACTCGCCAGGAACGTTGTCAAATATTACCGCCGAGATGTTAGGTTGGGTTAGGTTAGGCTATATTACGTTATTGATGTATATAAAGGTCTCACGGAAACGTAGAGGCCAAGAAGCCAGGAATGTGGTTAAACATTACCTCCGAGACGTTACTTTGGGTTAGATTAGGTTATATTACGTTATTGATGTATATAAAAGCCCCACGGAAACGTAGAGGCCAACTCGCCAGGAATGTTGTCAAATATTACCGCCGAGGTGTTAGGTTGTGTTAGGTTAGGTTATATTACGTTACTGATGTATATAAAATTCCCACGGAAACGTAGAGGCCAACTTGCCAGGAATGTTGTCAAATATTACCGCCGAAATGTTAGGTTGGCTTAGGTTAGGTTATATTACGTTATTGATGTATATGAAGGTTCCACGGAGACGTAGAGGCCAACTCGCCAGGAATGTTGTCAAATAATATCGCCGAAAGGTTAGGTTGGGTTAGGTTAGGTTATATTACGTTATTGATGTATATGAAGGTCCCACGGAGACGCAGAGGCCAACTCGCCAGGAATGTTGTCAAATATTAGTACCGAGAGTTTGGGTTGGGTTGGGTTAGGTTATATTACGTTATTGATGTATATGAAGGTCCCACGGAGACGTAGAGGCCAACTCGCCAGGAATGTTGTCAAATATTACCGCTGAGATGTTAGGTTGGGTTAGGTTAGGTTATATTACGTTTTTGATGTATATGAAGGCCCCACGGAGACGTAGAGGCCAACTCGACAGGAATGTTGTCAAATAGTAGCGCCGAGATATTAGGTTGTGTTAGGTTAGGTTATATTACGTTACTGATGTATATAAAATTCCCACGGAAACGTAGAGGCCAACTTGCCAGGAATGTTGTCAAATATTACCGCCGAAATGTTAGGTTGGCTTAGGTTAGGTTATATTACGTTATTGACGTATATGAAGGTCCCACGGAGACGTAGAGTCCAACTCGCCAGGAATGTTGTCAAATATTACCGCCGAGATGATAGGTTGGGTTAGGTTAGATTATACTACGTTATTGAAGTATATGAAGGTCTCACGGAGACGTAGAGGCCAACTCGCCAGGAATGTTGTCAAATAATAGCGCCGAAAGGTTAGGTTGCGTTAGGTTAGGTTATATTACGTTATTGATGTATATAAAAGTCCCACGGGGACGTAGAGGCCAACTCGCCAGGAATGTTGTCAAATAATAGCACCGAAAGGTTAGGTTGGGTTAGGTTAGGTTATATTACGTTATTGATGGATATGAAAGTCTCACGGAGTCGTAAAGGCCAACTCGCCCGGAATGTTGTCAAATATTACCGCCGAGATGATAGGTTGGGTTAGGTTAGATTATATTACGTTATTGAAGTATATAAAGGCCCCACGGAGACGTAGAGGCCAACTCGCCAGGAATGTTGTCAAATATTACCGCCGAGATGTTAGGTTGTGTTAGGTTAGGTTATATTACGTTATTGATGTATATAAAGGCCCCACGGAGACGTAGAGGCCAACTCGCCAGGAATGTTGTCAAATATTACCGCTGAGATGTTAGGTTGGGTTAGGTTAGGTTATATTACGTTTTTGATGTATATGAGGGCCCCACGGAGACGTAGAGGCCAACTCGACAGGAATGTTGTCAAATAATAGCGCCGAGATATTAGGTTGTGTTAGGTTAGGTTATATTACGTTACTGATGTATATAAAAGTCCCACGGAAACGTAGAGGCCAACTTGCCAGGAATGTTGTCAAATATTACCGCCGAAATGTTAGGTTGGCTTAGGTTAGGTTATATTACGTTATTGACGTATATGAAGTTCCCACGGAGACGTAGAGGCCAACAAGCCAGGAATGTGGTCAAATAATACCGCCGAAAGGTTAGGTTGGGTTAGGTTAGGTTATATTACGTTATTGATGTATATGAAGGTCCCACGGAGACGTAGAGGCCAACTCGCCAGGAATGTTGTCAAATATTACCGCCGAGATGATAGGTTGGGTTAGGTTAGATTATATTACGTTATTGAAGTATATAAAGGCCCCACGGAGACGTAGAGGCCAACTCGCCAGGAATGTTGTCAAATAATAGCGCCGAAAGGTTAGGTTGGGTTAGGTTAGGTTATATTACGTTATTGATGTATATGAAGGTCCCACGGAGACGTAGAGGCCAACTCGCCAGGAATGTGGTCAAATAATAGCGCCGAAAGGTTAGGTTGCGTTAGGTTAGGTTATATTACGTTATTGATGTATATAAAAGTCCCACGGGGACGTAGAGGCCAACTCGCCAGGAATGTTGTCAAATAATAGCACCGAAAGGTTAGGTTGGGTTAGGTTAGGTTATATTACGTTATTGATGGATATGAAAGTCTCACGGAGTCGTAAAGGCCAACTCGCGCGGAATGTTGTCAAATATTACCGCCGAGATGATAGGTTGGGTTAGGTTAGATTATATTACGTTATTGAAGTATATAAAGGCCCCACGGAGACGTAGAGGCCAACTCGCCAGGAATGTTGTCAAATATTACCGCCGAGATGTTAGGTTGTGTTAGGTTAGGTTATATTACGTTATTGATGTATATAAAGGCCCCACGGAGACGTAGAGGCCAACTCGCCAGGAATGTTGTCAAATATTACCGCTGAGATGTTAGGTTGGGTTAGGTTAGGTTATATTACGTTTTTGATGTATATGAAGGCCCCACGGAGACGTAGAGGCCAACTCGACAGGAATGTTGTCAAATAATAGCGCCGAGATATTAGGTTGTGTTAGGTTAGGTTATATTACGTTACTGATGTATATAAAAGTCCCACGGAAACGTAGAGGCCAACTTGCCAGGAATGTTGTCAAATATTACCGCCGAAATGTTAGGTTGGCTTAGGTTAGGTTATATTACGTTATTGACGTATATGAAGGTCCCACGGAGACGTAGAGGCCAACAAGCCAGGAATGTGGTCAAATAATACCGCCGAAAGGTTAGGTTGGGTTAGGTTAGGTTATATTAAGTTATTGATGTATATGAAGGTCCCACGGAGACGTAGAGGCCAACTCGCCAGGAATGTTGTCAAATAATAGCGCCGAAAGGTTAGGTTGGGTTAGGTTAGGTTATATTACGTTATTGATGTATATAAATGTCCCACGGAGACGTAGAGGCCAACTCGCCAGGAATGTTGTCAAATAATAGCGCCGAAAGGTTAGGTTGGGTTAGGTTAGGTTATATTACGTTATTGATGGATATGAAGGTCTCACGGAGACGTAGAGGCTAACTCGCCAGGAACGTTGTCCAATATTACCGCCGAGATGTTAGGTTGGGTTAGGTTAGGCTATATTACGTTATTGATGTATATAAAGGTCTCACGGAAACGTAGAGGCCAAGAAGCCAGGAATGTGGTTAAACATTACCTCCGAGACGTTACTTTGGGTTAGATTAGGTTATATTACGTTATTGATGTATATAAAAGCCCCACGGAAACGTAGAGGCCAACTCGCCAGGAATGTTGTCAAATATTACCGCCGAGGTGTTAGGTTGTGTTAGGTTAGGTTATATTACGTTATTGATGTATATAAGGCGCTACGGAGACGTAGTGGCCAACTCGCCAGGAATGTTGTCAAATATTACCGCCGAGGTGTTAGGTTGTGTTAGGTTAGGTTATATTACGTTACTGATGTATATAAAATTCCCACGGAAACGTAGAGGCCAACTTGCCAGGAATGTTGTCAAATATTACCGCCGAAATGTTAGGTTGGCTTAGGTTAGGTTATATTACGTTATTGATTTATATGAAGGTCCCACGGAGACGTAGAGGCCAACTCGCCAGGAATGTTGTCAAATAATATCGCCGAAAGGTTAGGTTGGGTTAGGTTAGGTTATATTACGTTATTGATGTATATGAAGGTCCCACGGAGACGCAGAGGCCAACTCGCCAGGAATGTTGTCAAATATTAGTACCGAGAGTTTGGGTTGGGTTGGGTTAGGTTATATTACGTTATTGATGTATATGTAGGTCCCACGGAGACGTAGAGGCCGACTCGACAGGAATGTGGTCAAATAATAGCGCCGAAAGGTTAGGTTGCGTTAGGTTAGGTTATATTACGTTATTGATGTATATAAAAGTCCCACGGGGACGTAGAGGCCAACTCGCCAGGAATGTTGTCAAATAATAGCACCGAAAGGTTAGGTTGGGTTAGGTTAGGTTATATTACGTTATTGATGGATATGAAAGTCTCACGGAGTCGTAGAGGCCAACTCGCCCGGAATGTTGTCAAATATTACCGCCGAGATGATAGGTTGGGTTAGGTTAGATTATATTACGTTATTGAAGTATATAAAGGCCCCACGGAGACGTAGAGGCCAACTCGCCAGGAATGTTTTCAAATATTACCGCCGAGATGTTAGGTTGTGTTAGGTTAGGTTATATTACGTTATTGATGTATATAAAGGCCCCACGGAGACGTAGAGTCCAACTCGCCAGGAATGTTGTCAAATAATAGCACCGAAAGGTTAGGTTGGGTTAGGTTAGGTTATATTACGTTATTGATGGATATGAAAGTCTCACGGAGTCGTAGAGGCCAACAAGCCAGGAATGTGGTTAAACATTACCTCCGAGACGTTACTTTGGGTTAGGTTAGGTTATATTACGTTATTATAGTATATAAAAGTCCCACGGAGACGTAGATGCCAACTCGCCAGGAATGTTGTCAAATATTAGTGCCGAGAGGTTGGGTTGTGTTAGGTTAGGTTATATTACGTTATTGATATATATAAAAGTCCAACGGATACGTAGAGGCCAACTCGCCAGGAATGTTGTCAAATGATAGCGTCGAGAGGTTAGGTTGGGTTATATAAGGTTATATTACGTTATTGATGGATATGAAGTTCTCACGTAGACGTAGAGGCCAATTCGCCAGGAATGTTGTCAACTATTACCGCCGAGATGTTAGGTTGGGTTAGGTTAGGTTATATTACGTTATTGATGTATATAAAGGTCTCACGGAAACGTAGAGGCCAACAAGCCAGGAATGTGGTTAAACATTACCTCCGAGACGATAATTTGGGTTAGGTTACGTTATATCACGTTATTGATGTATATAAAAGCCCCACGGAAACGTACAGGCCAACAAGCCAGGAATGTGGTTAAACATTACCTCCGAGACGTTACTTTGGTTTAGGTTAGGTTATATTACGTTATTATAGTATATAAAAGTCCCACGGAGACGTAGATGCCAACTCGCCAGGAATGTTGTCAAATATTAGTGCCGAGAGGTTGGGTTGTGTTAGGTTAGGTTATATTACGTTATTGATGTATATAAGGCCCTACGGAGACGTAGAGGCCAACTCGCCAGGAATGTTGTCAAATATTACCGCCGAGGTGTTAGGTTGGGTTAGGTTAGGTTATATTACGTTATTGATGTACATAAAATTCCCACGGAGACGTAGAGTCCAACTCGCCAGGAATGTTGTCAAATATTAGTACCGAGATGTTAGGTTGTGTTAGGTTAGGTTATATTACGTTATTGATATATATAAAAGTCCCACGGATACGTAGAGGCCAACTCGCCAGGAATGTTGTCAAATAATAGCGTTGAGAGGTTAGGTTGGGTTATATAAGGTTATATTACGTTATTGATGGATATGGAGTTCTCACGTAGACGTAGAGGCCAATTCGCCAGGAATGTTGTCAACTATTACCGCCGAGATGTTAGGTTGGGTTAGGTTAGGTTATATTACGTTATTGATGTATATAAAAGCCCCACGGAAACGTAGAGGCCAACTCGCCAGTAATATTGTCAAATATTAGTGCCGAGAGGTTGGGTTGTGTTAGGTTAGGTTATATTACGTTATTGATGTATATAAGGCCCTACGGAGACGTAGAGGCCAACTCGCCAGGAATGTTGTCAAATATTACCGCCGAGGTGTTAGGTTGTGTTAGGTTAGGTTATATTACGTTATTGATGTATATAAAATTCGCACGGAGAAGTAGAGGCCAACACGCCAGGAATGTTGTCAAATATTAGTACCGAGATGTTAGGTTGTGTTAGGTTAGGTTATATTACGCTATTGATGTATATAAAAGTCCCGCGGAGACGTAGAGGCCAACAAGTCAGGAATTTGGTCAAATAATAGCGCCGAAAGGTTAGGTTGGGTTAGGTTAGGTTATACTACGTTATTGATGTATATGAAGGTCTCACGGAGACGTAGAGGCCAACTCGCACGGAATGTTGTCAAATATTACCGCGGGGATGTTAGGTTGGGTTAGGTTAGGTTATATTACGTTATTGATGTATATAAAGGTCTCACGGAAACGTAGAGGCCAACAAGCCAGGAATGTGGTTAAACATTACCTCCGAGACGATAATTTGGGTTAGGTTAGGTTATATTACGTTATTGATGTATATAAAAGCCCCACGGAGACGTAGAGGCCAACAAGTCAGGAATTTGGTCAAATAATAGCGCCGAAAGGTTAGGTTGGGTTAGGTTAGGTTATATTACGTTATTGATGTATCTGAAGGTCCCACGGAGACGTAGAGGCCAACTCGCCAGGAATGTTGTCAAATATTAGTACCGAGAGGTTGGGTTGGGTTGGGTTAGGTTATATTACGTTATTGATGTATATGTAGGTCCCACGGAGACGTAAAGGTCGACTCGACAGGAATGTTGTCAAATAATAGCGCCGAAAGGTTAGGTTGCGTTAGGTTAGGTTATATTACGTTATTGATGTATATAAAAGTCCCACGGGGACGTAGAGGCGAACTCGCCAGGAATGTTGTCAAATATTACCGCCGAGGTGTTAGGTTGTGTTAGGTTAGGTTATATTACGTTATTGATGTATATAAAATTCGCACGGAGAAGTAGAGGCCAACACGCCAGGAATGTTGTCAAATATTAGTACCGAGATGTTAGGTTGTGGTAGGTTAGGTTATATTACGCTATTGATGTATATAAAAGTCCCACGGAGACGTAGAGGCCAACAAGTCAGGAATGTGGTCAAATAATAGCGCCGAAAGGTTAGGTTGTGTTAGGTTAGGTTATATTACGTTACTGATGTATATAAAATTCCCACGGAGACGTAGATGCCAACTCGCCAGGAATGTTGTCAAATATTACCGCCGAAATGTTAGGTTGGGTTAGGTTAGGTTATATTATGTTATTGATGTATATAAAGGTCTCACGGAAACGTAGAGGCCAACAAGCCAGGAATGTGGTTAAACATTACCTCCGAGACGTTACTTTGGGTTAGGTTATGTTATATTACGTTATTGATGTATATAAAAGCCCCACGGATACGTAGAGGCCAACTCGCCAGGAATGTTGTCAAATAATAGCGTCGAGAGGTTAGGTTGGGTTATATAAGGTTATATTACGTTATTGATGGATATGAAGGTCTCACGGAGACGTAGAGCCCAACTCGCCAGGAATGTTGTCAAATATTACCGCCGAGCTGTTATGTTGGCTTAGGTTAGGTTATATTACGTTATTGATGTATATGAAGTTCCCACGGAGACGTAGAGTCCAACTCGCCAGGTATGTTGTCAAATAATACCGCCGAGATGATAGGTTGGGTTAGGTTAGGTAATTTTACGTTATTGATGTATATGAAGGTCCCACGGAGACGTAGAGGCCAATTCGCCAGGAATGTTGTCAACTATTACCGCCGAGATGTTAGGTTCGGTTAGGTTAGGTTATATTACGTTATTGATGTATATAAAGGTCTCACGGAAACGTAGAGGCCAACAAGCCAGGTATGTGGTTAAACGTTACCTCCGAGACGTTACTTTGGGTTAGGTTAGGTTATTTTACGTTATTGATGTATATGAAGGTCCCACGGAGACGCAGAGGCCAACTCGCCAGGAATGTTGTCAAATATTAGTAACGAGAGGTTGGGTTGGGTTGGGTTAGGTTATATTACGTTATTGATGTATATGAAGGTCCCACGGAGACGTAGAGGCCGACTCGACAGAAATGTTGTCAAATAATAGCGCCGAAAGCTTAGGTTGCGTTAGGTTAGGTTATATTACGTTATTGATGTATATAAAAGTCCCACGGGGACGTAGAGGCCAACTCGCCAGGAATGTTGTCAAATAATAGCGCCGAAATGTTAGGTTGGGTTAGGTTAGGTTATATTACGTTATTGATGGGTATGAAAGTCTCACGGAGTCGTAGAGGCCAACTCGCCAGGAATGTTGTCAAATATTACCGCCGAGATGATAGGTTGGGTAAGGTTAGATTATATTACGTTTTTGAAGTATATAAAGGCCCCACGGAGACGTAGAGGCCAACTCGCCAGGAATGTCGTCAAATATTACCGCCGAGATGTTAGGTTGTGTTAGGTTAGGTTATATTACGTTATTGATGTATATAAAGGCCCCACGGAGACGTAGAGGCCAACTCGCCAGGAATGTTGTCAAATATTACCGCTGAGATGTTAGGTTGTGTTAGGTTAGGTTATATTACGTTTTTGATGTATATGAAGGCCCCACGGAGACGTAGAGGCCAACTCGACAGGAATGTTGTCAAATCATAGCGCCGAGATATTAGGTTGTGTTAGGTTAGGTTATATTACGTTACTGATGTATATAAAATTCCCACGGAAACGTAGAGGACAACTTGCCAGGAATGTTGTCAAATATTACCGCCGAAATGTTAGGTTGGCTTAGGTTAGTTTATATTACGTTATTGACGTATATGAAGGTCCCACGGAGACGTAGAGGCCAACTCGCCAGGAATGTTGTCAAATAATAGCGCCGAAAGGTTAGGTTGGGTTAGGTTAGGTTATATTACGTTATTGATGTATATAAAGGCCCCACGGAGACGTAGAGGCCAACTCGCCAGGAATGTTGTCAAATATTACCGCCGAGATGTTAGGTTGGGTTAGGTTAGGTTATATTACGTTATTGATGTATATAAAGGTCTCACGGAAACGTAGAGGCCAACAAGCCAGGAATGTGGTTAAACATTAGCTCCGCGACGTTATTTTGGGTTAGGTTAGGTTATATTACGTTATTGATGTATATAAGAGCCCCACGGATACGTAGAGGCCAACTCGCCAGGAATGTTGTCAAATATTAGTACCGAGATGTTAGGTTGTGTTAGGTTAGGTTATATTACGCTATTGATGTATATAAAAGTCTCACGGAGACGTAGACGCCAACCCGACAGGAATGTTGTCAAATATTAGTACCGAGATGTTAGGTTGTGGTAGGTTAGGTTATATTACGCTATTGATGTATATAAAAGTCCCACGGAGACGTAGAGGCCAACAAGTCAGGAATGTGGTCAAATAATAGCGCCGAAAGGTTAGGTTGTGTTAGGTTAGGTTATATTACGTTACTGATGTATATAAAATTCCCACGGAGACGTAGATGCCAACTCGCCAGGAATGTTGTCAAATATTACCGCCGAAATGTTAGGTTGGGTTAGGTTAGGTTATATTATGTTATTGATGTATATAAAGGTCTCACGGAAACGTAGAGGCCAACAAGCCAGGAATGTGGTTAAACATTACCTCCGAGACGTTACTTTGGGTTAGGTTATGTTATATTACGTTATTGATGTATATAAAAGCCCCACGGATACGTAGAGGCCAACTCGCCAGGAATGTTGTCAAATAATAGCGTCGAGAGGTTAGGTTGGGTTATATAAGGTTATATTACGTTATTGATGGATATGAAGGTCTCACGGAAACGTAGAGCCCAACTCGCCAGGAATGTTGTCAAATATTACCGCCGAGCTGTTATGTTGGCTTAGGTTAGGTTATATTACGTTATTGATGTATATGAAGTTCCCACGGAGACGTAGAGTCCAACTCGCCAGGTATGTTGTCAAATAATACCGCCGAGATGATAGGTTGGGTTAGGTTAGGTAATTTTACGTTATTGATGTATATGAAGGTCCCACGGAGACGTAGAGGCCAATTCGCCAGGAATGTTGTCAACTATTACCGCCGAGATGTTAGGTTCGGTTAGGTTAGGTTATATTACGTTATTGATGTATATAAAGGTCTCACGGAAACGTAGAGGCCAACAAGCCAGGTATGTGGTTAAACGTTACCTCCGAGACGTTACTTTGGGTTAGGTTAGGTTATTTTACGTTATTGATGTATATGAAGGTCCCACGGAGACGCAGAGGCCAACTCGCCAGGAATGTTGTCAAATATTAGTAACGAGAGGTTGGGTTGGGTTGGGTTAGGTTATATTACGTTATTGATGTATATGAAGGTCCCACGGAGACGTAGAGGCCGACTCGACAGAAATGTTGTCAAATAATAGCGCCGAAAGCTTAGGTTGCGTTAGGTTAGGTTATATTACGTTATTGATGTATATAAAAGTCCCACGGGGACGTAGAGGCCAACTCGCCAGGAATGTTGTCAAATAATAGCGCCGAAATGTTAGGTTGGGTTAGGTTAGGTTATATTACGTTATTGATGGGTATGAAAGTCTCACGGAGTCGTAGAGGCCAACTCGCCAGGAATGTTGTCAAATATTACCGCCGAGATGATAGGTTGGGTAAGGTTAGATTATATTACGTTTTGGAAGTATATAAAGGCCCCACGGAGACGTAGAGGCCAACTCGCCAGGAATGTCGTCAAATATTACCGCCGAGATGTTAGGTTGTGTTAGGTTAGGTTATATTACGTTATTGATGTATATAAAGGCCCCACGGAGACGTAGAGGCCAACTCGCCAGGAATGTTGTCAAATATTACCGCTGAGATGTTAGGTTGTGTTAGGTTAGGTTATATTACGTTTTTGATGTATATGAAGGCCCCACGGAGACGTAGAGGCCAACTCGACAGGAATGTTGTCAAATCATAGCGCCGAGATATTAGGTTGTGTTAGGTTAGGTTATATTACGTTACTGATGTATATAAAATTCCCACGGAAACGTAGAGGACAACTTGCCAGGAATGTTGTCAAATATTACCGCCGAAATGTTAGGTTGGCTTAGGTTAGTTTATATTACGTTATTGACGTATATGAAGGTCCCACGGAGACGTAGAGGCCAACTCGCCAGGAATGTTGTCAAATAATAGCGCCGAAAGGTTAGGTTGGGTTAGGTTAGGTTATATTACGTTATTGATGTATATAAAGGCCCCACGGAGACGTAGAGGCCAACTCGCCAGGAATGTTGTCAAATATTACCGCCGAGATGTTAGGTTGGGTTAGGTTAGGTTATATTACGTTATTGATGTATATAAAGGTCTCACGGAAACGTAGAGGCCAACAAGCCAGGAATGTGGTTAAACATTAGCTCCGCGACGTTATTTTGGGTTAGGTTAGGTTATATTACGTTATTGATGTATATAAGAGCCCCACGGATACGTAGAGGCCAACTCGCCAGGAATGTTGTCAAATATTAGTACCGAGATGTTAGGTTGTGTTAGGTTAGGTTATATTACGCTATTGATGTATATAAAAGTCTCACGGAGACGTAGACGCCAACCCGACAGGAATGTTGTCAAATAATATCGCCGAGATCTTAGTTTGGGTTAGGTTAGGTTGTATTACGCTATTGATGTATATAAAAATCCCACGGAGACGTAGAGCCCAACAAGCCAGGAATGTGGTCAAATAATACCGCCGAAAGGTTAGGTTGGGTTAGGTTAGGTTATATTACGTTATTGATGTATATGAAGGTCCCACGGACACGTAGAGGCCAACTCGCCAGGAATGTTGTCAAATAATAGCGCCGAAAAGTTAGGTTGGGTTAGGTTAGGTTATATTACGTAATTGATGTATATAAAAGTCCCACGGAGACGTAGAGGCCAACTCGCCAGGAATGTTGTCAAATAATAGCGCCGAAAGGTTAGGTTCGGTTAGGTTAGGTTATATTACGTTATTGATGGATATGTAGGTCTCACGGAGACGTAGAGGCCAACTCGCCAGGAATGTTGTCAAATAATAGCGCCGAAAGGTTAGGTTGGGTTAGGTTAGGTTATATTACGTTATTGATGGATATGAAGGTCTCACGGAGACGTAGAGGCTAACTCGCCAGGAATGTTGTCAAATATTACCGCCGAGATGTTAGGTTGTGTTAGGTTAGGTTATATTACGTTACTGATGTATATAAAATTCCCACGGAGACGTAGATGCCAACTCGCCAGGAATGTTGTCAAATATTACCGCCGAAATGTTAGGTTGGGTTAGGTTAGGTTATATTATGTTATTGATGTATATAAAGGTCTCACGGAAACGTAGAGGCCAACAAGCCAGGAATGTGGTTAAACATTACCTCCGAGACGTTACTTTGGGTTAGGTTATGTTATATTACGTTATTGATGTATATAAAAGTCCCACGGAGACGTAGATGCCAACTCGCCAGGAATGTTGTCAAATATTAGTGCCGAGAGGTTGGGTTGTGTTAGGTTAGGTTATATTACGTTATTAATGTATATAAGGCCCTACGGAGACGTAGAGGCCAACTCGCCAGGAATGTTGTCAAATATTACCGCCGAGGTGTTAGGTTGGGTTAGGTTAGGTTATATTACGTTATTGATGTACATAAAATTCCCACGGAGACGTAGATCCCAACTCGCCAGGAATGTTGTCAAATATTAGTACCGAGATGTTAGGTTGTGTTAGGTTAGGTTATATTACGTTATTGATGGATATGAAGGTCTCACGGAGACGTAGAGGCCAACTCGCCAGGAATGTTGTCAAATATTGCTGCCGAGATGTTAGGTTGGGTTAGGTTAGGTTATATTACGTTATTGATGTATATAAAGGTCTCACGGAAACGTAGAGGCCAATTCGCCAGGAATGTTGTCAACTATTACCGCCGAGATGTTAGGTTGGGTTAGGTTAGGTTATATTACGTTATTGATGTATACAAAGGTCTCACGGAAACGTAGAGGCCAACATGCCAAGAATGTGGTTAAACATTACCTCCGGGACGTTAATTTGGGTTAGGTTAGGTTATATTACGTTATTGATGTATATAAAAGCGCCACGGAAACGTAGAGGCCAACTCGCCAGGAATGTTGTCAAATATTAGTGCCGAGAGGTTGGGTTGTGTTAGGTTAGGTTATATTACGTTATTGATATATATAAAAGTCCCACGGATACGTAGAGGCCAACTCGCCAGGAATGTTGTCAAATAATAGCGTTGAGAGGTTAGGTTGGGTCATATAAGGTTATATTACGTTATTGATGGATATGGAGTTCTCACGTAGACGTAGAGGCCAATTCGCCAGGAATGTTGTCAACTATTACCGCCGAGATGTTAGGTTGTGTTAGGTTAGGTTATATTACGCTATTGATGTATATAAAAGTCCCGCGGAGACGTAGAGGCCAACAAGTCAGGAATTTGGTCAAATAATAGCGCCGAAAGGTTAGGTTGGGTTTGGTTAGGTTATACTACGTTATTGATGTATATGAAGGTCTCACGGAGACGTAGAGGCCAACTCGCACGGAATGTTGTCAAATATTACCGCGGAGATGTTAGGTTGGGTTAGGTTAGGTTATATTACGTTATTGATGTATATAAACGTCTCACGGAAACGTAGAGGCCAACAAGCCAGGAATGTGATTAAACATTACCTCCGAGACGATAATTTGGGTTAGGTTAGGTTATATTACGTTATTGATGTATATAAAAGCCCCACGGAGACGTAGAGGCCAACAAGTCAGGAATTTGGTCAAATAATAGCGCCGAAAGGTTAGGTTGGGTTAGGTTAGGTTATATTACGTTATTGATGTATCTGAAGGTCCCACGGAGACGTAGAGGCCAACTCGGCAGGAATGTTGTCAAATATTAGTACCGAGAGGTTGGGTTGGGTTGGGTTAGGTTATATTACGTTATTGATGTATATGTAGGTCCCACGGAGACGTAGAGGTCGACTCGACAGGAAAGTTGTCAAATAATAGCGCCGAAAGGTTAGGTTGCGTTAGGTTAGGTTATATTACGTTATTGATGTATATAAAGGTCTCACGGAAACGTAGAGGCCAACAAGCCAGGAATGTGGTTAAACATTAGCTCCGCGACGTTATTTTGGGTTAGGTTAGGTTATATTACGTTATTGATGTATATAAGAGCCCCACGGATACGTAGAGGCCAACTCGCCAGGAATGTTGTCAAATATTAGTACCGAGATGTTAGGTTGTGTTAGGTTAGGTTATATTACGCTATTGATGTATATAAAAGTCTCACGGAGACGTAGACGCCAACCCGACAGGAATGTTGTCAAATATTAGTACCGAGATGTTAGGTTGTGGTAGGTTAGGTTATATTACGCTATTGATGTATATAAAAGTCCCACGGAGACGTAGAGGCCAACAAGTCAGGAATGTGGTCAAATAATAGCGCCGAAAGGTTAGGTTGTGTTAGGTTAGGTTATATTACGTTACTGATGTATATAAAATTCCCACGGAGACGTAGATGCCAACTCGCCAGGAATGTTGTCAAATATTACCGCCGAAATGTTAGGTTGGGTTAGGTTAGGTTATATTATGTTATTGATGTATATAAAGGTCTCACGGAAACGTAGAGGCCAACAAGCCAGGAATGTGGTTAAACATTACCTCCGAGACGTTACTTTGGGTTAGGTTATGTTATATTACGTTATTGATGTATATAAAAGCCCCACGGATACGTAGAGGCCAACTCGCCAGGAATGTTGTCAAATAATAGCGTCGAGAGGTTAGGTTGGGTTATATAAGGTTATATTACGTTATTGATGGATATGAAGGTCTCACGGAAACGTAGAGCCCAACTCGCCAGGAATGTTGTCAAATATTACCGCCGAGCTGTTATGTTGGCTTAGGTTAGGTTATATTACGTTATTGATGTATATGAAGTTCCCACGGAGACGTAGAGTCCAACTCGCCAGGTATGTTGTCAAATAATACCGCCGAGATGATAGGTTGGGTTAGGTTAGGTAATTTTACGTTATTGATGTATATGAAGGTCCCACGGAGACGTAGAGGCCAATTCGCCAGGAATGTTGTCAACTATTACCGCCGAGATGTTAGGTTCGGTTAGGTTAGGTTATATTACGTTATTGATGTATATAAAGGTCTCACGGAAACGTAGAGGCCAACAAGCCAGGTATGTGGTTAAACGTTACCTCCGAGACGTTACTTTGGGTTAGGTTAGGTTATTTTACGTTATTGATGTATATGAAGGTCCCACGGAGACGCAGAGGCCAACTCGCCAGGAATGTTGTCAAATATTAGTAACGAGAGGTTGGGTTGGGTTGGGTTAGGTTATATTACGTTATTGATGTATATGAAGGTCCCACGGAGACGTAGAGGCCGACTCGACAGAAATGTTGTCAAATAATAGCGCCGAAAGCTTAGGTTGCGTTAGGTTAGGTTATATTACGTTATTGATGTATATAAAAGTCCCACGGGGACGTAGAGGCCAACTCGCCAGGAATGTTGTCAAATAATAGCGCCGAAATGTTAGGTTGGGTTAGGTTAGGTTATATTACGTTATTGATGGGTATGAAAGTCTCACGGAGTCGTAGAGGCCAACTCGCCAGGAATGTTGTCAAATATTACCGCCGAGATGATAGGTTGGGTAAGGTTAGATTATATTACGTTTTGGAAGTATATAAAGGCCCCACGGAGACGTAGAGGCCAACTCGCCAGGAATGTCGTCAAATATTACCGCCGAGATGTTAGGTTGTGTTAGGTTAGGTTATATTACGTTATTGATGTATATAAAGGCCCCACGGAGACGTAGAGGCCAACTCGCCAGGAATGTTGTCAAATATTACCGCTGAGATGTTAGGTTGTGTTAGGTTAGGTTATATTACGTTTTTGATGTATATGAAGGCCCCACGGAGACGTAGAGGCCAACTCGACAGGAATGTTGTCAAATCATAGCGCCGAGATATTAGGTTGTGTTAGGTTAGGTTATATTACGTTACTGATGTATATAAAATTCCCACGGAAACGTAGAGGACAACTTGCCAGGAATGTTGTCAAATATTACCGCCGAAATGTTAGGTTGGCTTAGGTTAGTTTATATTACGTTATTGACGTATATGAAGGTCCCACGGAGACGTAGAGGCCAACTCGCCAGGAATGTTGTCAAATAATAGCGCCGAAAGGTTAGGTTGGGTTAGGTTAGGTTATATTACGTTATTGATGTATATAAAGGCCCCACGGAGACGTAGAGGCCAACTCGCCAGGAATGTTGTCAAATATTACCGCCGAGATGTTAGGTTGGGTTAGGTTAGGTTATATTACGTTATTGATGTATATAAAGGTCTCACGGAAACGTAGAGGCCAACAAGCCAGGAATGTGGTTAAACATTAGCTCCGCGACGTTATTTTGGGTTAGGTTAGGTTATATTACGTTATTGATGTATATAAGAGCCCCACGGATACGTAGAGGCCAACTCGCCAGGAATGTTGTCAAATATTAGTACCGAGATGTTAGGTTGTGTTAGGTTAGGTTATATTACGCTATTGATGTATATAAAAGTCTCACGGAGACGTAGACGCCAACCCGACAGGAATGTTGTCAAATAATATCGCCGAGATCTTAGTTTGGGTTAGGTTAGGTTGTATTACGCTATTGATGTATATAAAAATCCCACGGAGACGTAGAGCCCAACAAGCCAGGAATGTGGTCAAATAATACCGCCGAAAGGTTAGGTTGGGTTAGGTTAGGTTATATTACGTTATTGATGTATATGAAGGTCCCACGGACACGTAGAGGCCAACTCGCCAGGAATGTTGTCAAATAATAGCGCCGAAAAGTTAGGTTGGGTTAGGTTAGGTTATATTACGTAATTGATGTATATAAAAGTCCCACGGAGACGTAGAGGCCAACTCGCCAGGAATGTTGTCAAATATTACCGCCGAGATGTTAGGTTGGGTTAGGTTAGGTTATATTACGTTATTGATGTATATAAAGGTCTCACGGAAACGTAGAGGCCAACAAGCCAGGAATGTGGTTAAACATTAGCTCCGCGACGTTATTTTGGGTTAGGTTAGGTTATATTACGTTATTGATGTATATAAGAGCCCCACGGATACGTAGAGGCCAACTCGCCAGGAATGTTGTCAAATATTAGTACCGAGATGTTAGGTTGTGTTAGGTTAGGTTATATTACGCTATTGATGTATATAAAAGTCTCACGGAGACGTAGACGCCAACCCGACAGGAATGTTGTCAAATAATATCGCCGAGATCTTAGTTTGGGTTAGGTTAGGTTGTATTACGCTATTGATGTATATAAAAATCCCACGGAGACGTAGAGCCCAACAAGCCAGGAATGTGGTCAAATAATACCGCCGAAAGGTTAGGTTGGGTTAGGTTAGGTTATATTACGTTATTGATGTATATGAAGGTCCCACGGACACGTAGAGGCCAACTCGCCAGGAATGTTGTCAAATAATAGCGCCGAAAAGTTAGGTTGGGTTAGGTTAGGTTATATTACGTAATTGATGTATATAAAAGTCCCACGGAGACGTAGAGGCCAACTCGCCAGGAATGTTGTCAAATAATAGCGCCGAAAGGTTAGGTTCGGTTAGGTTAGGTTATATTACGTTATTGATGGATATGTAGGTCTCACGGAGACGTAGAGGCCAACTCGCCAGGAATGTTGTCAAATAATAGCGCCGAAAGGTTAGGTTGGGTTAGGTTAGGTTATATTACGTTATTGATGGATATGAAGGTCTCACGGAGACGTAGAGGCTAACTCGCCAGGAATGTTGTCAAATATTACCGCCGAGATGTTAGGTTGTGTTAGGTTAGGTTATATTACGTTACTGATGTATATAAAATTCCCACGGAGACGTAGATGCCAACTCGCCAGGAATGTTGTCAAATATTACCGCCGAAATGTTAGGTTGGGTTAGGTTAGGTTATATTATGTTATTGATGTATATAAAGGTCTCACGGAAACGTAGAGGCCAACAAGCCAGGAATGTGGTTAAACATTACCTCCGAGACGTTACTTTGGGTTAGGTTATGTTATATTACGTTATTGATGTATATAAAAGTCCCACGGAGACGTAGATGCCAACTCGCCAGGAATGTTGTCAAATATTAGTGCCGAGAGGTTGGGTTGTGTTAGGTTAGGTTATATTACGTTATTAATGTATATAAGGCCCTACGGAGACGTAGAGGCCAACTCGCCAGGAATGTTGTCAAATATTACCGCCGAGGTGTTAGGTTGGGTTAGGTTAGGTTATATTACGTTATTGATGTACATAAAATTCCCACGGAGACGTAGATCCCAACTCGCCAGGAATGTTGTCAAATATTAGTACCGAGATGTTAGGTTGTGTTAGGTTAGGTTATATTACGTTATTGATGGATATGAAGGTCTCACGGAGACGTAGAGGCCAACTCGCCAGGAATGTTGTCAAATATTGCTGCCGAGATGTTAGGTTGGGTTAGGTTAGGTTATATTACGTTATTGATGTATATAAAGGTCTCACGGAAACGTAGAGGCCAATTCGCCAGGAATGTTGTCAACTATTACCGCCGAGATGTTAGGTTGGGTTAGGTTAGGTTATATTACGTTATTGATGTATACAAAGGTCTCACGGAAACGTAGAGGCCAACATGCCAAGAATGTGGTTAAACATTACCTCCGGGACGTTAATTTGGGTTAGGTTAGGTTATATTACGTTATTGATGTATATAAAAGCGCCACGGAAACGTAGAGGCCAACTCGCCAGGAATGTTGTCAAATATTAGTGCCGAGAGGTTGGGTTGTGTTAGGTTAGGTTATATTACGTTATTGATATATATAAAAGTCCCACGGATACGTAGAGGCCAACTCGCCAGGAATGTTGTCAAATAATAGCGTTGAGAGGTTAGGTTGGGTCATATAAGGTTATATTACGTTATTGATGGATATGGAGTTCTCACGTAGACGTAGAGGCCAATTCGCCAGGAATGTTGTCAACTATTACCGCCGAGATGTTAGGTTGTGTTAGGTTAGGTTATATTACGCTATTGATGTATATAAAAGTCCCGCGGAGACGTAGAGGCCAACAAGTCAGGAATTTGGTCAAATAATAGCGCCGAAAGGTTAGGTTGGGTTTGGTTAGGTTATACTACGTTATTGATGTATATGAAGGTCTCACGGAGACGTAGAGGCCAACTCGCACGGAATGTTGTCAAATATTACCGCGGAGATGTTAGGTTGGGTTAGGTTAGGTTATATTACGTTATTGATGTATATAAACGTCTCACGGAAACGTAGAGGCCAACAAGCCAGGAATGTGATTAAACATTACCTCCGAGACGATAATTTGGGTTAGGTTAGGTTATATTACGTTATTGATGTATATAAAAGCCCCACGGAGACGTAGAGGCCAACAAGTCAGGAATTTGGTCAAATAATAGCGCCGAAAGGTTAGGTTGGGTTAGGTTAGGTTATATTACGTTATTGATGTATCTGAAGGTCCCACGGAGACGTAGAGGCCAACTCGGCAGGAATGTTGTCAAATATTAGTACCGAGAGGTTGGGTTGGGTTGGGTTAGGTTATATTACGTTATTGATGTATATGTAGGTCCCACGGAGACGTAGAGGTCGACTCGACAGGAAAGTTGTCAAATAATAGCGCCGAAAGGTTAGGTTGCGTTAGGTTAGGTTATATTACGTTATTGATGTATATAAAAGTCCCACGGGGACGTAGAGGCCAACTCGCCAGGAATGTTGTCAAAT
The DNA here is from genome assembly GCA_963969225.1 of Xylocopa violacea. Taxonomy (NCBI): domain Eukaryota; kingdom Metazoa; phylum Arthropoda; class Insecta; order Hymenoptera; family Apidae; genus Xylocopa; species Xylocopa violacea. The sequence continues at coordinate 161,777 of CAXAJV010000618.1, read as the reverse complement.
ATTACCGCCGAGGTGTTAGGTTGTGTTAGGTTAGGTTATATTACGTTATTGATGTATATAAAATTCGCACGGAGAAGTAGAGGCCAACACGCCAGGAATGTTGTCAAATATTAGTACCGAGATGTTAGGTTGTGTTAGGTTAGGTTATATTACGCTATTGATGTATATAAAAGTCCCACGGAGACGTAGAGGCCAACAAGTCAGGTATGTGGTCAAATAATAGCGCCGAAAGGTTAGGTTGTGTTAGGTTAGGTTATATTACGTTACTGATGTATATAAAATTCCCACGGAGACGTAGATGCCAACTCGCCAGGAATGTTGTCAAATATTACCGCCGAAATGTTAGGTTGGGTTAGGTTAGGTTATATTATGTTATTGATGTATATAAAGGTCTCACGGAAACGTAGAGGCCAACAAGCCAGGAATGTGGTTAAACATTACCTCCGAGACGTTACTTTGGGTTAGGTTATGTTATATTACGTTATTGATGTATATAAAAGCCCCACGGATACGTAGAGGCCAACTCGCCAGGAATGTTGTCAAATAATAGCGTCGAGAGGTTAGGTTGGGTTATATAAGGTTATATTACGTTATTGATGGATATGAAGGTCCCACGGAGACGTAGAGGCCAACTCGCCAGGAATGTTGTCAAATAATATCGCCGAAAGGTTAGGTTGGGTTAGGTTAGGTTATATTACGTTATTGATGTATATGAAGGTCCCACGGAGACGCAGAGGCCAACTCGCCAGGAATGTTGTCAAATATTACCGCCGAGATGATAGGTTGGGTTAGGTTAGATTATATTACGTTATTGAAGTATATAAAGGCCCCACGGAGACGTAGAGGCCAACTCGCCAGGAATGTTGTCAAATAATAGCGCCGAAAGGTTAGGTTGGGTTAGGTTAGGTTATATTACGTTATTGATGTATATGAAGGTCCCACGGAGACGTAGAGGCCAACTCGCCAGGAATGTGGTCAAATAATAGCGCCGAAAGGTTAGGTTGCGTTAGGTTAGGTTATATTACGTTATTGATGTATATAAAAGTCCCACGGGGACGTAGAGGCCAACTCGCCAGGAATGTTGTCAAATAATAGCACCGAAAGGTTAGGTTGGGTTAGGTTAGGTTATATTACGTTATTGATGGATATGAAAGTCTCACGGAGTCGTAAAGGCCAACTCGCCCGGAATGTTGTCAAATATTACCGCCGAGATGATAGGTTGGGTTAGGTTAGATTATATTACGTTATTGAAGTATATAAAGGCCCCACGGAGACGTAGAGGCCAACTCGCCAGGAATGTTGTCAAATATTACCGCCGAGATGTTAGGTTGTGTTAGGTTAGGTTATATTACGTTATTGATGTATATAAAGGCCCCACGGAGACGTAGAGGCCAACTCGCCAGGAATGTTGTCAAATATTACCGCTGAGATGTTAGGTTGGGTTAGGTTAGGTTATATTACGTTTTTGATGTATATGAAGGCCCCACGGAGACGTAGAGGCCAACTCGACAGGAATGTTGTCAAATAATAGCGCCGAGATATTAGGTTGTGTTAGGTTAGGTTATATTACGTTACTGATGTATATAAAATTCCCACGGAAACGTAGAGGCCAACTTGCCAGGAATGTTGTCAAATATTACCGCCGAAATGTTAGGTTGGCTTAGGTTAGGTTATATTACGTTATTGACGTATATGAAGGTCCCACGGAGACGTAGAGGCCAACAAGCCAGGAATGTGGTCAAATAATACCGCCGAAAGGTTAGGTTGGGTTAGGTTAGGTTATATTACGTTATTGATGTATATGAAGGTCCCACGGAGACGTAGAGGCCAACTCGCCAGGAATGTTGTCAAATAATAGCGCCGAAAGGTTAGGTTGGGTTAGGTTAGGTTATATTACGTTATTGATGTATATAAATGTCCCACGGAGACGTAGAGGCCAACTCGCCAGGAATGTTGTCAAATAATAGCGCCGAAAGGTTAGGTTGGGTTAGGTTAGGTTATATTACGTTATTGATGGATATGAAAGTCTCACGGAGTCGTAGAGGCCAACTCGCCCGGAATGTTGTCAAATATTACCGCCGAGATGATAGATTGGGTTAGGCTAGATTATATTACGTTATTGAAGTATATAAAGGCCCCACGGAGACGTAGAGGCCAACTCGCCAGGAATGTTTTCAAATATTACCGCCGAGATGTTAGGTTGTGTTAGGTTAGGTTATATTACGTTATTGATGTATATAAAGGCCCCACGGAGACGTAGAGGCCAACTTGCCAGGAATGTTGTCAAATATTACCGCCGAAATGTTAGGTTGGCTTAGGTTAGGTTATATTACGTTATTGACGTATATGAAGGTCCCACGGAGACGTAGAGTCCAACTCGCCAGGAATGTTGTCAAATATTACCGCCGAGATGATAGGTTGGGTTAGGTTAGATTATACTACGTTATTGAAGTATATGAAGGTCCCACGGAGACGTAGAGGCCAACTCGCCAGGAATGTTGTCAAATAATAGCGCCGAAAGGTTAGGTTGGGTTAGGTTAGGTTATATTACGTTATTGATGTATATGAAGGTCCCACGGAGACGTAGAGGCCAACTCGCCAGGAATGTGGTCAAATAATAGCGCCGAAAGGTTAGGTTGCGTTAGGTTAGGTTATATTACGTTATTGATGTATATAAAAGTCCCACGGGGACGTAGAGGCCAACTCCTCAGGAATGTTGTCAAATAATAGCACCGAAAGGTTAGGTTGGGTTAGGTTAGGTTATATTACGTTATTGATGGATATGAAAGTCTCACGGAGTCGTAGAGGCCAACAAGCCAGGAATGTGGTTAAACATTACCTCCGAGACGTTACTTTGGGTTAGGTTAGGTTATATTACGTTATTATAGTATATAAAAGTCCCACGGAGACGTAGATGCCAACTCGCCAGGAATGTTGTCAAATATTAGTGCCGAGAGGTTGGGTTGTGTTAGGTTAGGTTATATTACGTTATTGATGTATATAAGGCCCTACGGAGACGTAGAGGCCAACTCGCCAGGAATGTTGTCAAATATTACCGCCGAGGTGTTAGGTTGGGTTAGGTTAGGTTATATTACGTTATTGATGTACATAAAATTCCCACGGAGACGTAGAGTCCAACTCGCCAGGAATGTTGTCAAATATTAGTACCGAGATGTTAGGTTGTGTTAGGTTAGGTTATATTACGTTATTGATGGATATGAAGGTCTCACGGAGACGTAGAGGCCAACTCGCCAGGAATGTTGTCAAATATTGCCGCCGAGATGTTAGGTTGGGTTAGGTTAGGTTATATTACGTTATTGATGTATATAAAGGTCACACGGAAACGTAGAGGCCAATTCGCCAGGAATGCTGTCAACTATTACCGCCGAGATGTTAGGTTGGGTTAGGTTAGGTTATATTACGTTATTGATGTATACAAAGGTCTCACGGAAACGTAGAGGCCAACAAGCCAGGAATGTGGTTAAACATTACCTCCGGGACGTTAATTTGGGTTAGGTTAGGTTATATTACGTTATTGATGTATATAAAAGCGCCACGGAAACGTAGAGGCCAACTCGCCAGGAATGTTGTCAAATATTAGTGCCGAGAGGTTGGGTTGTGTTAGGTTAGGTTATATTACGTTATTGATATATATAAAAGTCCCACGGATACGTAGAGGCCAACTCGCCAGGAATGTTGTCAAATAATAGCGTTGAGAGGTTAGGTTGGGTTATATAAGGTTATATTACGTTATTGATGGATATGGAGTTCTCACGTAGACGTAGAGGCCAATTCGCCAGGAATGTTGTCAACTATTACCGCCGAGATGTTAGGTTGGGTTAGGTTAGGTTATATTACGTTATTGATGTATATAAAAGCCCCACGGAAACGTAGAGGCCAACTCGCCAGTAATATTGTCAAATATTAGTGCCGAGAGGTTGGGTTGTGTTAGGTTAGGTTATATTACGTTATTGATGTATATAAGGCCCTACGGAGACGTAGAGGCCAACTCGCCAGGAATGTTGTCAAATATTAGTACCGAGATGTTAGGTTGTGTTAGGTTAGGTTATATTACGTTATTGATGGATATGAAGGTCTCACGGAGACGTAGAGGCCAACTCGCCAGGAATGTTGTCAAATATTGCCGCCGAGATGTTAGGTTGGGTTAGGTTAGGTTATATTACGTTATTGATGTATATAAAGGTCACACGGAAACGTAGAGGCCAATTCGCCAGGAATGCTGTCAACTATTACCGCCGAGATGTTAGGTTGGGTTAGGTTAGGTTATATTACGTTATTGATGTATACAAAGGTCTCACGGAAACGTAGAGGCCAACAAGCCAGGAATGTGGTTAAACATTACCTCCGGGACGTTAATTTGGGTTAGGTTAGGTTATATTACGTTATTGATGTATATAAAAGCGCCACGGAAACGTAGAGGCCAACTCGCCAGGAATGTTGTCAAATATTAGTGCCGAGAGGTTGGGTTGTGTTAGGTTAGGTTATATTACGTTATTGATATATATAAAAGTCCCACGGATACGTAGAGGCCAACTCGCCAGGAATGTTGTCAAATAATAGCGTTGAGAGGTTAGGTTGGGTTATATAAGGTTATATTACGTTATTGATGGATATGGAGTTCTCACGTAGACGTAGAGGCCAATTCGCCAGGAATGTTGTCAACTATTACCGCCGAGATGTTAGGTTGGGTTAGGTTAGGTTATATTACGTTATTGATGTATATAAAAGCCCCACGGAAACGTAGAGGCCAACTCGCCAGTAATATTGTCAAATATTAGTGCCGAGAGGTTGGGTTGTGTTAGGTTAGGTTATATTACGTTATTGATGTATATAAGGCCCTACGGAGACGTAGAGGCCAACTCGCCAGGAATGTTGTCAAATATTACCGCCGAGGTGTTAGGTTGTGTTAGGTTAGGTTATATTACGTTATTGATGTATATAAAATTCGCACGGAGAAGTAGAGGCCAACACGCCAGGAATGTTGTCAAATATTAGTACCGAGATGTTAGGTTGTGTTAGGTTAGGTTATATTACGCTATTGATGTATATAAAAGTCCCGCGGAGACGTAGAGGCCAACAAGTCAGGAATTTGGTCAAATAATAGCGCCGAAAGGTTAGGTTGGGTTAGGTTAGGTTATACTACGTTATTGATGTATATGAAGGTCTCACGGAGACGTAGAGGCCAACTCGCACGGAATGTTGTCAAATATTACCGCGGAGATGTTAGGTTGGGTTAGGTTAGGTTATATTATGTTATTGATGTATATAAAGGTCTCACGGAAACGTAGAGGCCAACAAGCCAGGAATGTGGTTAAACATTACCTCCTAGACGTTACTTTGGGTTAGGTTATGTTATATTACGTTATTGATGTATATAAAAGCCCCACGGATACGTAGAGGCCAACTCGCCAGGAATGTTGTCAAATAATAGCGTCGAGAGGTTAGGTTGGGTTATATAAGGTTATATTACGTTATTGATGGATATGAAGGTCTCACGGAGACGTAGAGCCCAACTCGCCAGGAATGTTGTCAAATATTACCGCCGAGCTGTTATGTTGGCTTAGGTTAGGTTATATTACGTTATTGATGTATATGAAGTTCCCACGGAGACGTAGAGTCCAACTCGCCAGGTATGTTGTCAAATAATACCGCCGAGATGATAGGTTGGGTTAGGTTAGGTAATTTTACGTTATTGATGTATATGAAGGTCCCACGGAGACGTAGAGGCCAATTCGCCAGGAATGTTGTCAACTATTACCGCCGAGATGTTAGGTTCGGTTAGGTTAGGTTATATTACGTTATTGATGTATATAAAGGTCTCACGGAAACGTAGAGGCCAACAAGCCAGGTATGTGGTTAAACGTTACCTCCGAGACGTTACTTTGGGTTAGGTTAGGTTATTTTACGTTATTGATGTATATGAAGGTCCCACGGAGACGCAGAGGCCAACTCGCCAGTAATATTGTCAAATATTAGTGCCGAGAGGTTGGGTTGTGTTAGGTTAGGTTATATTACGTTATTGATGTATATAAGGCCCTACGGAGACGTAGAGGCCAACTCGCCAGGAATGTTGTCAAATATTACCGCCGAGGTGTTAGGTTGTGTTAGGTTAGGTTATATTACGTTATTGATGTATATAAAATTCGCACGGAGAAGTAGAGGCCAACACGCCAGGAATGTTGTCAAATATTAGTACCGAGATGTTAGGTTGTGTTAGGTTAGGTTATATTACGCTATTGATGTATATAAAAGTCCCGCGGAGACGTAGAGGCCAACAAGTCAGGAATTTGGTCAAATAATAGCGCCGAAAGGTTAGGTTGGGTTAGGTTAGGTTATACTACGTTATTGATGTATATGAAGGTCTCACGGAGACGTAGAGGCCAACTCGCACGGAATGTTGTCAAATATTACCGCGGAGATGTTAGGTTGGGTTAGGTTAGGTTATATTACGTTATTGATGTATATAAAGGTCTCACGGAAACGTAGAGGCCAACAAGCCAGGAATGTGGTTAAACATTACCTCCGAGACGATAATTTGGGTTAGGTTAGGTTATATTACGTTATTGATGTATATAAAAGCCCCACGGAGACGTAGAGGCCAACAAGTCAGGAATTTGGTCAAATAATAGCGCCGAAAGGTTAGGTTGGGTTAGGTTAGGTTATATTACGTTATTGATGTATCTGAAGGTCCCACGGAGACGTAGAGGCCAACTCGCCAGGAATGTTGTCAAATATTAGTACCGAGAGGTTGGGTTGGGTTGGGTTAGGTTATATTACGTTATTGATGTATATGTAGGTCCCACGGAGACGTAGAGGTCGACTCGACAGGAATGTTGTCAAATAATAGCGCCGAAATGTTAGGTTGCGTTAGGTTAGGTTATATTACGTTATTGATGTATATAAAAGTCCCACGGGGACGTAGAGGCCAACTCGCCAGGAATGTTGTCAAATATTACCGCCGAGGTGTTAGGTTGTGTTAGGTTAGGTTATATTACGTTATTGATGTATATAAAATTCGCACGGAGAAGTAGAGGCCAACACGCCAGGAATGTTGTCAAATATTAGTACCGAGATGTTAGGTTGTGTTAGGTTAGGTTATATTACGCTATTGATGTATATAAAAGTCCCACGGAGACGTAGAGGCCAACAAGTCAGGAATGTGGTCAAATAATAGCGCCGAAAGGTTAGGTTGTGTTAGGTTAGGTTATATTACGTTACTGATGTATATAAAATTCCCACGGAGACGTAGATGCCAACTCGCCAGGAATGTTGTCAAATATTACCGCCGAAATGTTAGGTTGGGTTAGGTTAGGTTATATTATGTTATTGATGTATATAAAGGTCTCACGGAAACGTAGAGGCCAACAAGCCAGGAATGTGGTTAAACATTACCTCCGAGACGTTACTTTGGGTTAGGTTATGTTATATTACGTTATTGATGTATATAAAAGCCCCACGGATACGTAGAGGCCAACTCGCCAGGAATGTTGTCAAATAATAGCGTCGAGAGGTTAGGTTGGGTTATATAAGGTTATATTACGTTATTGATGGATATGAAGGTCTCACGGAGACGTAGAGCCCAACTCGCCAGGAATGTTGTCAAATATTACCGCCGAGCTGTTATGTTGGCTTAGGTTAGGTTATATTACGTTATTGATGTATATGAAGTTCCCACGGAGACGTAGAGTCCAACTCGCCAGGTATGTTGTCAAATAATACCGCCGAGATGATAGGTTGGGTTAGGTTAGGTAATTTTACGTTATTGATGTATATGAAGGTCCCACGGAGACGTAGAGGCCAATTCGCCAGGAATGTTGTCAACTATTACCGCCGAGATGTTAGGTTCGGTTAGGTTAGGTTATATTACGTTATTGATGTATATAAAGGTCTCACGGAAACGTAGAGGCCAACAAGCCAGGTATGTGGTTAAATGTTACCTCCGAGACGTTACTTTGGGTTAGGTTAGGTTATTTCACGTTATTGATGTATATGAAGGTCCCACGGAGACGCAGAGGCCAACTCGCCAGGAATGTTGTCAAATATTAGTAACGAGAGGTTGGGTTGGGTTGGGTTAGGTTATATTACGTTATTGATGTATATGAAGGTCCCACGGAGACGTAGAGGCCGACTCGACAGAAATGTTGTCAAACAATAGCGCCGAAAGCTTAGGTTGCGTTAGGTTAAGTTATATTACGTTATTGATGTATATAAAAGTCCCACGGGGACGTAGAGGCCAACTCGCCAGGAATGTTGTCAAATAATAGCGCCGAAATGTTAGGTTGGGTTAGGTTAGGTTATATTACGTTATTGATGGATATGAAAGTCTCACGGAGTCGTAGAGGCCAACTCGCCAGGAATGTTGTCAAATATTACCGCCGAGATGATAGGTTGGGTAAGGTTAGATTATATTACGTTTTTGAAGTATATAAAGGTCCCACGGAGACGTAGAGGCCAACTCGCCAGGAATGTCGTCAAATATTACCGCCGAGATGTTAGGTTGTGTTAGGTTAGGTTATATTACGTTATTGATGTATATAAAGGCCCCACGGAGACGTAGAGGCCAACTCGCCAGGAATGTTGTCAAATATTACCGCTGAGATGTTAGGTTGTGTTAGGTTAGGTTATATTACGTTTTTGATGTATATGAAGGCCCCACGGAGACGTAGAGGCCAACTCGACAGGAATGTTGTCAAATAATAGCGCCGAGATATTAGGTTGTGTTAGGTTAGGTTATATTACGTTGCTGATGTATATAAAATTCCCACGGAAACGTAGAGGACAACTTGCCAGGAATGTTGTCAAATATTACCGCCGAAATGTTAGGTTGGCTTAGGTTAGTTTATATTACGTTATTGACGTATATGAAGGTCCCACGGAGACGTAGAGTCCAACTCGCCAGGAATGTTGTCAAATATTACCGCCGAGATGTTAGGTTGGGTTAGGTTAGGTTATATTACGTTATTGATGTATATAAAGATCTCACGGAAACGTAGAGGCCAACAAGCCAGGAATGTGGTTAAACATTAGCTCCGCGACGTTATTTTGGGTTAGGTTAGGTTATATTACGTTATTGATGTATATAAGAGCCCCACGGATACGTAGAGGCCAACTCGCCAGGAATGTTGTCAAATATTAGTACCGAGATGTTAGGTTGAGTTAGGTTAGATTATATTACGTTATTGAAGTATATGAAGGTCCCACGGAGACGCAGAGGCCAACTCGCCAGGAATGTTGTCAAATAATAGCGCCGAAAGGTTAGGTTGGGTTAGGTTAGGTTATATTACGTTATTGATGTATATAAAGGCCCCACGGAGACGTAGAGTCCAACTCGCCAGGAATGTTGTCAAATATTACCGCCGAGATGTTAGGTTGGGTTAGGTTAGGTTATATTACGTTATTGATGTATATAAAGGTCTCACGGAAACGTAGAGGCCAACAAGCCAGGAATGTGGTTAAACATTAGCTCCGCGACGTTATTTTGGGTTAGGTTAGGTTATATTACGTTATTGATGTATATAAGAGCCCCACGGATACGTAGAGGCCAACTCGCCAGGAATGTTGTCAAATATTAGTACCGAGATGTTAGGTTGTGTTAGGCTAGGTTATATTACGCTATTGATGTATATAAAAGTCTCACGGAGACGTAGACGCCAACTCGGCAGGAATGTTGTCAAATATTAGTACCGAGAGGTTGGGTTGGGTTGGGTTAGGTTATATTACGTTATTGATGTATATGTAGGTCCCACGGAGACGTAGAGGTCGACTCGACAGGAATGTTGTCAAATAATAGCGCCGAAAGGTTAGGTTGCGTTAGGTTAGGTTATATTACGTTATTGATGTATATAAAAGTCCCACGGGGACGTAGAGGCCAACTCGCCAGGAATGTTGTCAAATATTACCGCCGAGGTGTTAGGTTGTGTTAGGTTAGGTTATATTACGTTATTGATGTATATAAAATTCGCACGGAGAAGTAGAGGCCAACACGCCAGGAATGTTGTCAAATATTACCGCCGAAATGTTAGGTTGGCTTAGGTTAGTTTATATTACGTTATTGACGTATATGAAGGTCCCACGGAGACGTAGAGGCCAACAAGTCAGGTATGTGGTCAAATAATAGCGCCGAAAGGTTAGGTTGTGTTAGGTTAGGTTATATTACGTTACTGATGTATATAAAATTCCCACGGAGACGTAGATGCCAACTCGCCAGGAATGTTGTCAAATATTACCGCCGAAATGTTAGGTTGGGTTAGGTTAGGTTATATTATGTTATTGATGTATATAAAGGTCTCACGGAAACGTAGAGGCCAACAAGCCAGGAATGTGGTTAAACATTACCTCCGAGACGTTACTTTGGGTTAGGTTATGTTATATTACGTTATTGATGTATATAAAAGCCCCACGGATACGTAGAGGCCAACTCGCCAGGAATGTTGTCAAATAATAGCGTCGAGAGGTTAGGTTGGGTTATATAAGGTTATATTACGTTATTGATGGATATGAAGGTCCCACGGAGACGTAGAGGCCAACTCGCCAGGAATGTTGTCAAATAATATCGCCGAAAGGTTAGGTTGGGTTAGGTTAGGTTATATTACGTTATTGATGTATATGAAGGTCCCACGGAGACGCAGAGGCCAACTCGCCAGGAATGTTGTCAAATATTAGTACCGAGAGTTTGGGTTGGGTTGGGTTAGGTTATATTACGTTATTGATGTATATGAAGGTCCCACGGAGACGTAGAGGCCGACTCGACAGGAATGTGGTCAAATAATAGCGCCGAAAGGTTAGGTTGCGTTAGGTTAGGTTATATTACGTTATTGATGTATGTAAAAGTCCCACGGGGACGTAGAGGCCAACTCGCCAGGAATGTTGTCAAATAATAGCACCGAAAGGTTAGGTTGGGTTAGGTTAGGTTATATTACGTTATTGATGGATATGAAAGTCTCACGGATTCGTCGTAGAGGCCAACTCGCCCGGAATGTTGTCAAATATTACCGCCGAGATGTTAGGTTGCGTTAGGTTAGGTTATATTACGTTATTGATGTATATAAAGGCCCCACGGAGACGTAGAGGCCAACTCGCCAGGAATGTTGTCAAATATTACCGCCGAGATGATAGGTTGGGTTAGGTTAGATTATATTACGTTATTGAAGTATATAAAGGCCCCACGGAGACGTAGAGGCCAACTCGCCAGGAATGTTGTCAAATAATAGCGCCGAAAGGTTAGGTTGGGTTAGGTTAGGTTATATTACGTTATTGATGTATATGAAGGTCCCACGGAGACGTAGAGGCCAACTCGCCAGGAATGTGGTCAAATAATAGCGCCGAAAGGTTAGGTTGCGTTAGGTTAGGTTATATTACGTTATTGATGTATATAAAAGTCCCACGGGGACGTAGAGGCCAACTCGCCAGGAATGTTGTCAAATAATAGCACCGAAAGGTTAGGTTGGGTTAGGTTAGGTTATATTACGTTATTGATGGATATGAAAGTCTCACGGAGTCGTAAAGGCCAACTCGCCCGGAATGTTGTCAAATATTACCGCCGAGATGATAGGTTGGGTTAGGTTAGATTATATTACGTTATTGAAGTATATAAAGGCCCCACGGAGACGTAGAGGCCAACTCGCCAGGAATGTTGTCAAATATTACCGCCGAGATGTTAGGTTGTGTTAGGTTAGGTTATATTACGTTATTGATGTATATAAAGGCCCCACGGAGACGTAGAGGCCAACTCGCCAGGAATGTTGTCAAATATTACCGCTGAGATGTTAGGTTGGGTTAGGTTAGGTTATATTACGTTTTTGATGTATATGAAGGCCCCACGGAGACGTAGAGGCCAACTCGACAGGAATGTTGTCAAATAATAGCGCCGAGATATTAGGTTGTGTTAGGTTAGGTTATATTACGTTACTGATGTATATAAAATTCCCACGGAAACGTAGATGCCAACTTGCCAGGAATGTTGTCAAATATTACCGCCGAAATGTTAGGTTGGCTCAGGTTAGGTTATATTACGTTATTGACGTATATGAAGGTCCCACGGAGACGTAGAGGCCAACAAGCCAGGAATGTGGTCAAATAATACCGCCGAAAGGTTAGGTTGGGTTAGGTTAGGTTATATTACGTTATTGATGTATATGAAGGTCCCACGGAGACGTAGAGGCCAACTCGCCAGGAATGTTGTCAAATAATAGCGCCGAAAGGTTAGGTTGGGTTAGGTTAGGTTATATTACGTTATTGATGTATATAAATGTCCCACGGAGACGTAGAGGCCAACTCGCCAGGAATGTTGTCAAATAATAGCGCCGAAAGGTTAGGTTGGGTTAGGTTAGGTTATATTACGTTATTGATGGATATGAAAGTCTCACGGAGTCGTAGAGGCCAACTCGCCCGGAATGTTGTCAAATATTACCGCCGATATGATAGGTTGGGTTAGGCTAGATTATATTACGTTATTGAAGTATATAAAGGCCCCACGGAGACGTAGAGGCCAACTCGCCAGGAATGTTTTCAAATATTACCGCCGAGATGTTAGGTTGTGTTAGGTTAGGTTATATTACGTTATTGATGTATATAAAGGCCCCACGGAGACGTAGAGGCCAACTTGCCAGGAATGTTGTCAAATATTACCGCCGAAATGTTAGGTTGGCTTAGGTTAGGTTATATTACGTTATTGACGTATATGAAGGTCCCACGGAGACGTAGAGTCCAACTCGCCAGGAATGTTGTCAAATATTACCGCCGAGATGATAGGTTGGGTTAGGTTAGATTATACTACGTTATTGAAGTATATGAAGGTCCCACGGAGACGTAGAGGCCAACTCGCCAGGAATGTTGTCAAATAATAGCGCCGAAAGGTTAGGTTGGGTTAGGTTAGGTTATATTACGTTATTGATGTATATGAAGGTCCCACGGAGACGTAGAGGCCAACTCGCCAGGAATGTGGTCAAATAATAGCGCCGAAAGGTTAGGTTGCGTTAGGTTAGGTTATATTACGTTATTGATGTATATAAAAGTCCCACGGGGACGTAGAGGCCAACTCGTCAGGAATGTTGTCAAATAATAGCACCGAAAGGTTAGGTTGGGTTAGGTTAGGTTATATTACGTTATTGATGGATATGAAAGTCTCACGGAGTCGTAGAGGCCAACAAGCCAGGAATGTGGTTAAACATTACCTCCGAGACGTTACTTTGGGTTAGGTTAGGTTATATTACGTTATTATAGTATATAAAAGTCCCACGGAGACGTAGATGCCAACTCGCCAGGAATGTTGTCAAATATTAGTGCCGAGAGGTTGGGTTGTGTTAGGTTAGGTTATATTACGTTATTGATGTATATAAGGCCCTACGGAGACGTAGAGGCCAACTCGCCAGGAATGTTGTCAAATATTACCGCCGAGGTGTTAGGTTGGGTTAGGTTAGGTTATATTACGTTATTGATGTACATAAAATTCCCACGGAGACGTAGAGTCCAACTCGCCAGGAATGTTGTCAAATATTAGTACCGAGATGTTAGGTTGTGTTAGGTTAGGTTATATTACGTTATTGATGGATATGAAGGTCTCACGGAGACGTAGAGGCCAACTCGCCAGGAATGTTGTCAAATATTGCCGCCGAGATGTTAGGTTGGGTTAGGTTAGGTTATATTACGTTATTGATGTATATAAAGGTCACACGGAAACGTAGAGGCCAATTCGCCAGGAATGCTGTCAACTATTACCGCCGAGATGTTAGGTTGGGTTAGGTTAGGTTATATTACGTTATTGATGTATACAAAGGTCTCACGGAAACGTAGAGGCCAACAAGCCAGGAATGTGGTTAAACATTACCTCCGGGACGTTAATTTGGGTTAGGTTAGGTTATATTACGTTATTGATGTATATAAAAGCGCCACGGAAACGTAGAGGCCAACTCGCCAGGTATGTTGTCAAATATTAGTGCCGAGAGGTTGGGTTGTGTTAGGTTAGGTTATATTACGTTATTGATATATATAAAAGTCCCACGGATACGTAGAGGCCAACTCGCCAGGAATGTTGTCAAATAATAGCGTTGAGAGGTTAGGTTGGGTTATATAAGGTTATATTACGTTATTGATGGATATGGAGTTCTCACGTAGACGTAGAGGCCAATTCGCCAGGAATGTTGTCAACTATTACCGCCGAGATGTTAGGTTGGGTTAGGTTAGGTTATATTACGTTATTGATGTATATAAAAGCCCCACGGAAACGTAGAGGCCAACTCGCCAGTAATATTGTCAAATATTAGTGCCGAGAGGTTGGGTTGTGTTAGGTTAGGTTATATTACGTTATTGATGTATATAAGGCCCTACGGAGACGTAGAGGCCAACTCGCCAGGAATGTTGTCAAATATTACCGCCGAGGTGTTAGGTTGTGTTAGGTTAGGTTATATTACGTTATTGATGTATATAAAATTCGCACGGAGAAGTAGAGGCCAACACGCCAGGAATGTTGTCAAATATTAGTACCGAGATGTTAGGTTGTGTTAGGTTAGGTTATATTACGCTATTGATGTATATAAAAGTCCCGCGGAGACGTAGAGGCCAACAAGTCAGGAATTTGGTCAAATAATAGCGCCGAAAGGTTAGGTTGGGTTAGGTTAGGTTATACTACGTTATTGATGTATATGAAGGTCTCACGGAGACGTAGAGGCCAACTCGCACGGAATGTTGTCAAATATTACCGCGGAGATGTTAGGTTGGGTTAGGTTAGGTTATATTACGTTATTGATGTATATAAAGGTCTCACGGAAACGTAGAGGCCAACAAGCCAGGAATGTGGTTAAACATTACCTCCGAGACGATAATTTGGGTTAGGTTAGGTTATATTACGTTATTGATGTATATAAAAGCCCCACGGAGACGTAGAGGCCAACAAGTCAGGAATTTGGTCAAATAATAGCGCCGAAAGGTTAGGTTGGGTTAGGTTAGGTTATATTACGTTATTGATGTATCTGAAGGTCCCACGGAGACGTAGAGGCCAACTCGCCAGGAATGTTGTCAAATATTAGTACCGAGAGGTTGGGTTGGGTTGGGTTAGGTTATATTACGTTATTGATGTATATGTAGGTCCCACGGAGACGTAGAGGTCGACTCGACAGGAATGTTGTCAAATAATAGCGCCGAAATGTTAGGTTGCGTTAGGTTAGGTTATATTACGTTATTGATGTATATAAAAGTCCCACGGGGACGTAGAGGCCAACTCGCCAGGAATGTTGTCAAATATTACCGCCGAGGTGTTAGGTTGTGTTAGGTTAGGTTATATTACGTTATTGATGTATATAAAATTCGCACGGAGAAGTAGAGGCCAACACGCCAGGAATGTTGTCAAATATTAGTACCGAGATGTTAGGTTGTGTTAGGTTAGGTTATATTATGCTATTGATGTATATAAAAGTCCCACGGAGACGTAGAGGCCAACAAGTCAGGAATGTGGTCAAATAATAGCGCCGAAAGGTTAGGTTGTGTTAGGTTAGGTTATATTACGTTACTGATGTATATAAAATTCCCACGGAGACGTAGATGCCAACTCGCCAGGAATGTTGTCAAATATTACCGCCGAAATGTTAGGTTGGGTTAGGTTAAGTTATATTATGTTATTGATGTATATAAAGGTCTCACGGAAACGTAGAGGCCAACAAGCCAGGAATGTGGTTAAACATTACCTCCGAGACGTTACTTTGGGTTAGGTTATGTTATATTACGTTATTGATGTATATAAAAGCCCCACGGATACGTAGAGGCCAACTCGCCAGGAATGTTGTCAAATAATAGCGTCGAGAGGTTAGGTTGGGTTAGGTTAGGTTATATTACGTTATTGATGTATATGAAGGTCCCACGGAGACGTAGAGGCCAACTCGCCAGGAATGTGGTCAAATAATAGCGCCGAAAGGTTAGGTTGCGTTAGGTTAGGTTATATTACGTTATTGATGTATATAAAAGTCCCACGGAGACGTAGAGGCCAACTCGCCAGGAATGTTGTCAAATAATAGCGCCGAAAGGTTAGGTTGGGTTAGGTTAGGTTATATTACGTTATTGATGGATATGAAAGTCTCACGGAGTCGTAGAGGCCAACTCGCCCGGAATGTTGTCAAATATTACCGCCGAGATGATAGGTTGGGTTAGGCTAGATTATATTACGTTATTGAAGTATATAAAGGCCCCACGGATACGTAGAGGCCAACTCGCCAGGAATGTTTTCAAATATTACCGCCGAGATGTTAGGTTGTGTTAGGTTAGGTTATATTACGTTATTGATGTATATAAAGGCCCCACGGAGACGTAGAGGCCAACTTGCCAGGAATGTTGTCAAATATTACCGCCGAAATGTTAGGTTGGCTTAGGTTAGGTTATATTACGTTATTGACGTATATGAAGGTCCCACGGAGACGTAGAGTCCAACTCGCCAGGAATGTTGTCAAATATTACCGCCGAGATGATAGGTTGGGTTAGGTTAGATTATACTACGTTATTGAAGTATATGAAGGTCCCACGGAGACGTAGAGGCCAACTCGCCAGGAATGTTGTCAAATAATAGCGCCGAAAGGTTAGGTTGGGTTAGGTTAGGTTATATTACGTTATTGATGTATATGAAGGTCCCACGGAGACGTAGAGGCCAACTCGCCAGGAATGTGGTCAAATAATAGCGCCGAAAGGTTAGGTTGCGTTAGGTTAGGTTATATTACGTTATTGATGTATATAAAAGTCCCACGGGGACGTAGAGGCCAACTCGTCAGGAATGTTGTCAAATAATAGCACCGAAAGGTTAGGTTGGGTTAGGTTAGGTTATATTACGTTATTGATGGATATGAAAGTCTCACGGAGTCGTAGAGGCCAACAAGCCAGGAATGTGGTTAAACATTACCTCCGAGACGTTACTTTGGGTTAGGTTAGGTTATATTACGTTATTATAGTATATAAAAGTCCCACGGAGACGTAGATGCCAACTCGCCAGGAATGTTGTCAAATATTAGTGCCGAGAGGTTGGGTTGTGTTAGGTTAGGTTATATTACGTTATTGATGTATATAAAAGCCCCACGGATACGTAGAGGCCAACTCGCCAGGAATGTTGTCAAATAATAGCGTCGAGAGGTTAGGTTGGGTTAGGTTAGGTTATATTACGTTATTGATGTATATGAAGGTCCCACGGAGACGTAGAGGCCAACTCGCCAGGAATGTGGTCAAATAATAGCGCCGAAAGGTTAGGTTGCGTTAGGTTAGGTTATATTACGTTATTGATGTATATAAAAGTCCCACGGGGACGTAGAGGCCAACTCGCCAGGAATGTTGTCAAATAATAGCACCGAAAGGTTAGGTTGGGTTAGGTTAGGTTATATTACGTTATTGATGGATATGAAAGTCTCACGGAGTCGTAAAGGCCAACTCGCCCGGAATGTTGTCAAATATTACCGCCGAGATGATAGGTTGGGTTAGGTTAGATTATATTACGTTATTGAAGTATATAAAGGCCCCACGGAGACGTAGAGGCCAACTCGCCAGGAATGTTGTCAAATATTACCGCCGAGATGTTAGGTTGTGTTAGGTTAGGTTATATTACGTTATTGATGTATATAAAGGCCCCACGGAGACGTAGAGGCCAACTCGCCAGGAATGTTGTCAAATATTACCGCTGAGATGTTAGGTTGGGTTAGGTTATGTTATATTACGTTATTGATGTATATAAGGCCCTACGGAGACGTAGAGGCCAACTCGCCAGGAATGTTGTCAAATATTACCGCCGAGGTGTTAGGTTGGGTTAGGTTAGGTTATATTACGTTATTGATGTACATAAAATTCCCACGGAGACGTAGAGTCCAACTCGCCAGGAATGTTGTCAAATATTAGTACCGAGATGTTAGGTTGTGTTAGGTTAGGTTATATTACGTTATTGATGGATATGAAGGTCTCACGGAGACGTAGAGGCCAACTCGCCAGGAATGTTGTCAAATATTGCCGCCGAGATGTTAGGTTGGGTTAGGTTAGGTTATATTACGTTATTGATGTATATAAAGGTCACACGGAAACGTAGAGGCCAATTCGCCAGGAATGCTGTCAACTATTACCGCCGAGATGTTAGGTTGGGTTAGGTTAGGTTATATTACGTTATTGATGTATACAAAGGTCTCACGGAAACGTAGAGGCCAACAAGCCAGGAATGTGGTTAAACATTACCTCCGGGACGTTAATTTGGGTTAGGTTAGGTTATATTACGTTATTGATGTATATAAAAGCGCCACGGAAACGTAGAGGCCAACTCGCCAGGAATGTTGTCAAATATTAGTGCCGAGAGGTTGGGTTGTGTTAGGTTAGGTTATATTACGTTATTGATATATATAAAAGTCCCACGGATACGTAGAGGCCAACTCGCCAGGAATGTTGTCAAATAATAGCGTTGAGAGGTTAGGTTGGGTTATATAAGGTTATATTACGTTACTGATGGATATGGAGTTCTCACGTAGACGTAGAGGCCAATTCGCCAGGAATGTTGTCAACTATTACCGCCGAGATGTTAGGTTGGGTTAGGTTAGGTTATATTACGTTATTGATGTATATAAAAGCCCCACGGAAACGTAGAGGCCAACTCGCCAGTAATATTGTCAAATATTAGTGCCGAGAGGTTGGGTTGTGTTAGGTTAGGTTATATTACGTTATTGATGTATATAAGGCCCTACGGAGACGTAGAGGCCAACTCGCCAGGAATGTTGTCAAATATTACCGCCGAGGTGTTAGGTTGTGTTAGGTTAGGTTATATTACGTTATTGATGTATATAAAATTCGCACGGAGAAGTAGAGGCCAACACGCCAGGAATGTTGTCAAATATTAGTACCGAGATGTTAGGTTGTGTTAGGTTAGGTTATATTACGCCATTGATGTATATAAAAGTCCCGCGGAGACGTAGAGGCCAACAAGTCAGGAATTTGGTCAAATAATAGCGCCGAAAGGTTAGGTTGGGTTAGGTTAGGTTATACTACGTTATTGATGTATATGAAGGTCTCACGGAGACGTAGAGGCCAACTCGCACGGAATGTTGTCAAATATTACCGCGGAGATGTTAGGTTGGGTTAGGTTAGGTTATATTACGTTATTGATGTATATAAAGGTCTCACGGAAACGTAGAGGCCAACAAGCCAGGAATGTGGTTAAACATTACCTCCGAGACGATAATTTGGGTTAGGTTAGGTTATATTACGTTATTGATGTATATAAAAGCCCCACGGAGACGTAGAGGCCAACAAGTCAGGAATTTGGTCAAATAATAGCGCCGAAAGGTTAGGTTGGGTTAGGTTAGGTTATATTACGTTATTGATGTATCTGAAGGTCCCACGGAGACGTAGAGGCCAACTCGCCAGGAATGTTGTCAAATATTAGTACCGAGAGGTTGGGTTGGGTTGGGTTAGGTTATATTACGTTATTGATGTATATGTAGGTCCCACGGAGACGTAGAGGTCGACTCGACAGGAATGTTGTCAAATAATAGCGCCGAAATGTTAGGTTGCGTTAGGTTAGGTTATATTACGTTATTGATGTATATAAAAGTCCCACGGGGACGTAGAGGCCAACTCGCCAGGAATGTTGTCAAATATTACCGCCGAGGTGTTAGGTTGTGTTAGGTTAGGTTATATTACGTTATTGATGTATATAAAATTCGCACGGAGAAGTAGAGGCCAACACGCCAGGAATGTTGTCAAATATTAGTACCGAGATGTTAGGTTGTGTTAGGTTAGGTTATATTACGCTATTGATGTATATAAAAGTCCCGCGGAGACGTAGAGGCCAACAAGTCAGGAATTTGGTCAAATAATAGCGCCGAAAGGTTAGGTTGGGTTAGGTTAGGTTATACTACGTTATTGATGTATATGAAGGTCTCACGGAGACGTAGAGGCCAACTCGCACGGAATGTTGTCAAATATTACCGCGGAGATGTTAGGTTGGGTTAGGTTAGGTTATATTACGTTATTGATGTATATAAAGGTCTCACGGAAACGTAGAGGCCAACAAGCCAGGAATGTGGTTAAACATTACCTCCGAGACGATAATTTGGGTTAGGTTAGGTTATATTACGTTATTGATGTATATAAAAGCCCCACGGAGACGTAGAGGCCAACAAGTCAGGAATTTGGTCAAATAATAGCGCCGAAAGGTTAGGTTGGGTTAGGTTAGGTTATATTACGTTATTGATGTATCTGAAGGTCCCACGGAGACGTAGAGGCCAACTCGCCAGGAATGTTGTCAAATATTAGTACCGAGAGGTTGGGTTGGGTTGGGTTAGGTTATATTACGTTATTGATGTATATGTAGGTCCCACGGAGACGTAGAGGTCGACTCGACAGGAATGTTGTCAAATAATAGCGCCGAAATGTTAGGTTGCGTTAGGTTAGGTTATATTACGTTATTGATGTATATAAAAGTCCCACGGGGACGTAGAGGCCAACTCGCCAGGAATGTTGTCAAATATTACCGCCGAGGTGTTAGGTTGTGTTAGGTTAGGTTATATTACGTTATTGATGTATATAAAATTCGCACGGAGAAGTAGAGGCCAACACGCCAGGAATGTTGTCAAATATTAGTACCGAGATGTTAGGTTGTGTTAGGTTAGGTTATATTACGCTATTGATGTATATAAAAGTCCCACGGAGACGTAGAGGCCAACAAGTCAGGAATGTGGTCAAATAATAGCGCCGAAAGGTTAGGTTGTGTTAGGTTAGGTTATATTACGTTACTGATGTATATAAAATTCCCACGGAGACGTAGATGCCAACTCGCCAGGAATGTTGTCAAATATTACCGCCGAAATGTTAGGTTGGGTTAGGTTAGGTTATATTATGTTATTGATGTATATAAAGGTCTCACGGAAACGTAGAGGCCAACAAGCCAGGAATGTGGTTAAACATTACCTCCGAGACGTTACTTTGGGTTAGGTTATGTTATATTACGTTATTGATGTATATAAAAGCCCCACGGATACGTAGAGGCCAACTCGCCAGGAATGTTGTCAAATAATAGCGTCGAGAGGTTAGGTTGGGTTATATAAGGTTATATTACGTTATTGATGGATATGAAGGTCTCACGGAGACGTAGAGCCCAACTCGCCAGGAATGTTGTCAAATATTACCGCCGAGCTGTTATGTTGGCTTAGGTTAGGTTATATTACGTTATTGATGTATATGAAGTTCCCACGGAGACGTAGAGTCCAACTCGCCAGGTATGTTGTCAAATAATACCGCCGAGATGATAGGTTGGGTTAGGTTAGGTAATTTTACGTTATTGATGTATATGAAGGTCCCACGGAGACGTAGAGGCCAATTCGCCAGGAATGTTGTCAACTATTACCGCCGAGATGTTAGGTTCGGTTAGGTTAGGTTATATTACGTTATTGATGTATATAAAGGTCTCACGGAAACGTAGAGGCCAACAAGCCAGGTATGTGGTTAAATGTTACCTCCGAGACGTTACTTTGGGTTAGGTTAGGTTATTTCACGTTATTGATGTATATGAAGGTCCCACGGAGACGCAGAGGCCAACTCGCCAGGAATGTTGTCAAATATTAGTAACGAGAGGTTGGGTTGGGTTGGGTTAGGTTATATTACGTTATTGATGTATATGAAGGTCCCACGGAGACGTAGAGGCCGACTCGACAGAAATGTTGTCAAACAATAGCGCCGAAAGCTTAGGTTGCGTTAGGTTAGGTTATATTACGTTATTGATGTATATAAAAGTCCCACGGGGACGTAGAGGCCAACTCGCCAGGAATGTTGTCAAATAATAGCGCCGAAATGTTAGGTTGGGTTAGGTTAGGTTATATTACGTTATTGATGGATATGAAAGTCTCACGGAGTCGTAGAGGCCAACTCGCCAGGAATGTTGTCAAATATTACCGCCGAGATGATAGGTTGGGTAAGGTTAGATTATATTACGTTTTTGAAGTATATAAAGGTCCCACGGAGACGTAGAGGCCAACTCGCCAGGAATGTCGTCAAATATTACCGCCGAGATGTTAGGTTGTGTTAGGTTAGGTTATATTACGTTATTGATGTATATAAAGGCCCCACGGAGACGTAGAGGCCAACTCGCCAGGAATGTTGTCAAATATTACCGCTGAGATGTTAGGTTGTGTTAGGTTAGGTTATATTACGTTTTTGATGTATATGAAGGCCCCACGGAGACGTAGAGGCCAACTCGACAGGAATGTTGTCAAATAATAGCGCCGAGATATTAGGTTGTGTTAGGTTAGGTTATATTACGTTGCTGATGTATATAAAATTCCCACGGAAACGTAGAGGACAACTTGCCAGGAATGTTGTCAAATATTACCGCCGAAATGTTAGGTTGGCTTAGGTTAGTTTATATTACGTTATTGACGTATATGAAGGTCCCACGGAGACGTAGAGTCCAACTCGCCAGGAATGTTGTCAAATATTACCGCCGAGATGTTAGGTTGGGTTAGGTTAGGTTATATTACGTTATTGATGTATATAAAGATCTCACGGAAACGTAGAGGCCAACAAGCCAGGAATGTGGTTAAACATTAGCTCCGCGACGTTATTTTGGGTTAGGTTAGGTTATATTACGTTATTGATGTATATAAGAGCCCCACGGATACGTAGAGGCCAACTCGCCAGGAATGTTGTCAAATATTAGTACCGAGATGTTAGGTTGAGTTAGGTTAGATTATATTACGTTATTGAAGTATATGAAGGTCCCACGGAGACGCAGAGGCCAACTCGCCAGGAATGTTGTCAAATAATAGCGCCGAAAGGTTAGGTTGGGTTAGGTTAGGTTATATTACGTTATTGATGTATATAAAGGCCCCACGGAGACGTAGAGTCCAACTCGCCAGGAATGTTGTCAAATATTACCGCCGAGATGTTAGGTTGGGTTAGGTTAGGTTATATTACGTTATTGATGTATATAAAGGTCTCACGGAAACGTAGAGGCCAACAAGCCAGGAATGTGGTTAAACATTAGCTCCGCGACGTTATTTTGGGTTAGGTTAGGTTATATTACGTTATTGATGTATATAAGAGCCCCACGGATACGTAGAGGCCAACTCGCCAGGAATGTTGTCAAATATTAGTACCGAGATGTTAGGTTGTGTTAGGCTAGGTTATATTACGCTATTGATGTATATAAAAGTCTCACGGAGACGTAGACGCCAACTCGGCAGGAATGTTGTCAAATATTAGTACCGAGAGGTTGGGTTGGGTTGGGTTAGGTTATATTACGTTATTGATGTATATGTAGGTCCCACGGAGACGTAGAGGTCGACTCGACAGGAATGTTGTCAAATAATAGCGCCGAAAGGTTAGGTTGCGTTAGGTTAGGTTATATTACGTTATTGATGTATATAAAAGTCCCACGGGGACGTAGAGGCCAACTCGCCAGGAATGTTGTCAAATATTACCGCCGAGGTGTTAGGTTGTGTTAGGTTAGGTTATATTACGTTATTGATGTATATAAAATTCGCACGGAGAAGTAGAGGCCAACACGCCAGGAATGTTGTCAAATATTACCGCCGAAATGTTAGGTTGGCTTAGGTTAGTTTATATTACGTTATTGACGTATATGAAGGTCCCACGGAGACGTAGAGGCCAACAAGTCAGGTATGTGGTCAAATAATAGCGCCGAAAGGTTAGGTTGTGTTAGGTTAGGTTATATTACGTTACTGATGTATATAAAATTCCCACGGAGACGTAGATGCCAACTCGCCAGGAATGTTGTCAAATATTACCGCCGAAATGTTAGGTTGGGTTAGGTTAGGTTATATTATGTTATTGATGTATATAAAGGTCTCACGGAAACGTAGAGGCCAACAAGCCAGGAATGTGGTTAAACATTACCTCCGAGACGTTACTTTGGGTTAGGTTATGTTATATTACGTTATTGATGTATATAAAAGCCCCACGGATACGTAGAGGCCAACTCGCCAGGAATGTTGTCAAATAATAGCGTCGAGAGGTTAGGTTGGGTTATATAAGGTTATATTACGTTATTGATGGATATGAAGGTCCCACGGAGACGTAGAGGCCAACTCGCCAGGAATGTTGTCAAATAATATCGCCGAAAGGTTAGGTTGGGTTAGGTTAGGTTATATTACGTTATTGATGTATATGAAGGTCCCACGGAGACGCAGAGGCCAACTCGCCAGGAATGTTGTCAAATATTAGTACCGAGAGTTTGGGTTGGGTTGGGTTAGGTTATATTACGTTATTGATGTATATGAAGGTCCCACGGAGACGTAGAGGCCGACTCGACAGGAATGTGGTCAAATAATAGCGCCGAAAGGTTAGGTTGCGTTAGGTTAGGTTATATTACGTTATTGATGTATGTAAAAGTCCCACGGGGACGTAGAGGCCAACTCGCCAGGAATGTTGTCAAATAATAGCACCGAAAGGTTAGGTTGGGTTAGGTTAGGTTATATTACGTTATTGATGGATATGAAAGTCTCACGGATTCGTCGTAGAGGCCAACTCGCCCGGAATGTTGTCAAATATTACCGCCGAGATGTTAGGTTGCGTTAGGTTAGGTTATATTACGTTATTGATGTATATAAAGGCCCCACGGAGACGTAGAGGCCAACTCGCCAGGAATGTTGTCAAATATTACCGCCGAGATGATAGGTTGGGTTAGGTTAGATTATATTACGTTATTGAAGTATATAAAGGCCCCACGGAGACGTAGAGGCCAACTCGCCAGGAATGTTGTCAAATAATAGCGCCGAAAGGTTAGGTTGGGTTAGGTTAGGTTATATTACGTTATTGATGTATATGAAGGTCCCACGGAGACGTAGAGGCCAACTCGCCAGGAATGTGGTCAAATAATAGCGCCGAAAGGTTAGGTTGCGTTAGGTTAGGTTATATTACGTTATTGATGTATATAAAAGTCCCACGGGGACGTAGAGGCCAACTCGCCAGGAATGTTGTCAAATAATAGCACCGAAAGGTTAGGTTGGGTTAGGTTAGGTTATATTACGTTATTGATGGATATGAAAGTCTCACGGAGTCGTAAAGGCCAACTCGCCCGGAATGTTGTCAAATATTACCGCCGAGATGATAGGTTGGGTTAGGTTAGATTATATTACGTTATTGAAGTATATAAAGGCCCCACGGAGACGTAGAGGCCAACTCGCCAGGAATGTTGTCAAATATTACCGCCGAGATGTTAGGTTGTGTTAGGTTAGGTTATATTACGTTATTGATGTATATAAAGGCCCCACGGAGACGTAGAGGCCAACTCGCCAGGAATGTTGTCAAATATTACCGCTGAGATGTTAGGTTGGGTTAGGTTAGGTTATATTACGTTTTTGATGTATATGAAGGCCCCACGGAGACGTAGAGGCCAACTCGACAGGAATGTTATCAAATAATAGCGCCGAGATATTAGGTTGTGTTAGGTTAGGTTATATTACGTTACTGATGTATATAAAATTCCCACGGAAACGTAGATGCCAACTTGCCAGGAATGTTGTCAAATATTACCGCCGAAATGTTAGGTTGGCTCAGGTTAGGTTATATTACGTTATTGACGTATATGAAGGTCCCACGGAGACGTAGAGGCCAACAAGCCAGGAATGTGGTCAAATAATACCGCCGAAAGGTTAGGTTGGGTTAGGTTAGGTTATATTACGTTATTGATGTATATGAAGGTCCCACGGAGACGTAGAGGCCAACTCGCCAGGAATGTTGTCAAATAATAGCGCCGAAAGGTTAGGTTGGGTTAGGTTAGGTTATATTACGTTATTGATGTATATAAATGTCCCACGGAGACGTAGAGGCCAACTCGCCAGGAATGTTGTCAAATAATAGCGCCGAAAGGTTAGGTTGGGTTAGGTTAGGTTATATTACGTTATTGATGGATATGAAAGTCTCACGGAGTCGTAGAGGCCAACTCGCCCGGAATGTTGTCAAATATTACCGCCGAGATGATAGGTTGGGTTAGGCTAGATTATATTACGTTATTGAAGTATATAAAGGCCCCACGGAGACGTAGAGGCCAACTCGCCAGGAATGTTTTCAAATATTACCGCCGAGATGTTAGGTTGTGTTAGGTTAGGTTATATTACGTTATTGATGTATATAAAGGCCCCACGGAGACGTAGAGGCCAACTTGCCAGGAATGTTGTCAAATATTACCGCCGAAATGTTAGGTTGGCTTAGGTTAGGTTATATTACGTTATTGACGTATATGAAGGTCCCACGGAGACGTAGAGTCCAACTCGCCAGGAATGTTGTCAAATATTACCGCCGAGATGATAGGTTGGGTTAGGTTAGATTATACTACGTTATTGAAGTATATGAAGGTCCCACGGAGACGTAGAGGCCAACTCGCCAGGAATGTTGTCAAATAATAGCGCCGAAAGGTTAGGTTGGGTTAGGTTAGGTTATATTACGTTATTGATGTATATGAAGGTCCCACGGAGACGTAGAGGCCAACTCGCCAGGAATGTGGTCAAATAATAGCGCCGAAAGGTTAGGTTGCGTTAGGTTAGGTTATATTACGTTATTGATGTATATAAAAGTCCCACGGGGACGTAGAGGCCAACTCGTCAGGAATGTTGTCAAATAATAGCACCGAAAGGTTAGGTTGGGTTAGGTTAGGTTATATTACGTTATTGATGGATATGAAAGTCTCACGGAGTCGTAGAGGCCAACAAGCCAGGAATGTGGTTAAACATTACCTCCGAGACGTTACTTTGGGTTAGGTTAGGTTATATTACGTTATTATAGTATATAAAAGTCCCACGGAGACGTAGATGCCAACTCGCCAGGAATGTTGTCAAATATTAGTGCCGAGAGGTTGGGTTGTGTTAGGTTAGGTTATATTACGTTATTGATGTATATAAAAGCCCCACGGATACGTAGAGGCCAACTCGCCAGGAATGTTGTCAAATAATAGCGTCGAGAGGTTAGGTTGGGTTAGGTTAGGTTATATTACGTTATTGATGTATATGAAGGTCCCACGGAGACGTAGAGGCCAACTCGCCAGGAATGTGGTCAAATAATAGCGCCGAAAGGTTAGGTTGCGTTAGGTTAGGTTATATTACGTTATTGATGTATATAAAAGTCCCACGGGGACGTAGAGGCCAACTCGCCAGGAATGTTGTCAAATAATAGCACCGAAAGGTTAGGTTGGGTTAGGTTAGGTTATATTACGTTATTGATGGATATGAAAGTCTCACGGAGTCGTAAAGGCCAACTCGCCCGGAATGTTGTCAAATATTACCGCCGAGATGATAGGTTGGGTTAGGTTAGATTATATTACGTTATTGAAGTATATAAAGGCCCCACGGAGACGTAGAGGCCAACTCGCCAGGAATGTTGTCAAATATTACCGCCGAGATGTTAGGTTGTGTTAGGTTAGGTTATATTACGTTATTGATGTATATAAAGGCCCCACGGAGACGTAGAGGCCAACTCGCCAGGAATGTTGTCAAATATTACCGCTGAGATGTTAGGTTGGGTTAGGTTATGTTATATTACGTTATTGATGTATATAAGGCCCTACGGAGACGTAGAGGCCAACTCGCCAGGAATGTTGTCAAATATTACCGCCGAGGTGTTAGGTTGGGTTAGGTTAGGTTATATTACGTTATTGATGTACATAAAATTCCCACGGAGACGTAGAGTCCAACTCGCCAGGAATGTTGTCAAATATTAGTACCGAGATGTTAGGTTGTGTTAGGTTAGGTTATATTACGTTATTGATGGATATGAAGGTCTCACGGAGACGTAGAGGCCAACTCGCCAGGAATGTTGTCAAATATTGCCGCCGAGATGTTAGGTTGGGTTAGGTTAGGTTATATTACGTTATTGATGTATATAAAGGTCACACGGAAACGTAGAGGCCAATTCGCCAGGAATGCTGTCAACTATTACCGCCGAGATGTTAGGTTGGGTTAGGTTAGGTTATATTACGTTATTGATGTATACAAAGGTCTCACGGAAACGTAGAGGCCAACAAGCCAGGAATGTGGTTAAACATTACCTCCGGGACGTTAATTTGGGTTAGGTTAGGTTATATTACGTTATTGATGTATATAAAAGCGCCACGGAAACGTAGAGGCCAACTCGCCAGGAATGTTGTCAAATATTAGTGCCGAGAGGTTGGGTTGTGTTAGGTTAGGTTATATTACGTTATTGATATATATAAAAGTCCCACGGATACGTAGAGGCCAACTCGCCAGGAATGTTGTCAAATAATAGCGTTGAGAGGTTAGGTTGGGTTATATAAGGTTATATTACGTTACTGATGGATATGGAGTTCTCACGTAGACGTAGAGGCCAATTCGCCAGGAATGTTGTCAACTATTACCGCCGAGATGTTAGGTTGGGTTAGGTTAGGTTATATTACGTTATTGATGTATATAAAAGCCCCACGGAAACGTAGAGGCCAACTCGCCAGTAATATTGTCAAATATTAGTGCCGAGAGGTTGGGTTGTGTTAGGTTAGGTTATATTACGTTATTGATGTATATAAGGCCCTACGGAGACGTAGAGGCCAACTCGCCAGGAATGTTGTCAAATATTACCGCCGAGGTGTTAGGTTGTGTTAGGTTAGGTTATATTACGTTATTGATGTATATAAAATTCGCACGGAGAAGTAGAGGCCAACACGCCAGGAATGTTGTCAAATATTAGTACCGAGATGTTAGGTTGTGTTAGGTTAGGTTATATTACGCCATTGATGTATATAAAAGTCCCGCGGAGACGTAGAGGCCAACAAGTCAGGAATTTGGTCAAATAATAGCGCCGAAAGGTTAGGTTGGGTTAGGTTAGGTTATACTACGTTATTGATGTATATGAAGGTCTCACGGAGACGTAGAGGCCAACTCGCACGGAATGTTGTCAAATATTACCGCGGAGATGTTAGGTTGGGTTAGGTTAGGTTATATTACGTTATTGATGTATATAAAGGTCTCACGGAAACGTAGAGGCCAACAAGCCAGGAATGTGGTTAAACATTACCTCCGAGACGATAATTTGGGTTAGGTTAGGTTATATTACGTTATTGATGTATATAAAAGCCCCACGGAGACGTAGAGGCCAACAAGTCAGGAATTTGGTCAAATAATAGCGCCGAAAGGTTAGGTTGGGTTAGGTTAGGTTATATTACGTTATTGATGTATCTGAAGGTCCCACGGAGACGTAGAGGCCAACTCGCCAGGAATGTTGTCAAATATTAGTACCGAGAGGTTGGGTTGGGTTGGGTTAGGTTATATTACGTTATTGATGTATATGTAGGTCCCACGGAGACGTAGAGGTCGACTCGACAGGAATGTTGTCAAATAATAGCGCCGAAATGTTAGGTTGCGTTAGGTTAGGTTATATTACGTTATTGATGTATATAAAAGTCCCACGGGGACGTAGAGGCCAACTCGCCAGGAATGTTGTCAAATATTACCGCCGAGGTGTTAGGTTGTGTTAGGTTAGGTTATATTACGTTATTGATGTATATAAAATTCGCACGGAGAAGTAGAGGCCAACACGCCAGGAATGTTGTCAAATATTAGTACCGAGATGTTAGGTTGTGTTAGGTTAGGTTATATTACGCTATTGATGTATATAAAAGTCCCGCGGAGACGTAGAGGCCAACAAGTCAGGAATTTGGTCAAATAATAGCGCCGAAAGGTTAGGTTGGGTTAGGTTAGGTTATACTACGTTATTGATGTATATGAAGGTCTCACGGAGACGTAGAGGCCAACTCGCACGGAATGTTGTCAAATATTACCGCGGAGATGTTAGGTTGGGTTAGGTTAGGTTATATTACGTTATTGATGTATATAAAGGTCTCACGGAAACGTAGAGGCCAACAAGCCAGGAATGTGGTTAAACATTACCTCCGAGACGATAATTTGGGTTAGGTTAGGTTATATTACGTTATTGATGTATATAAAAGCCCCACGGAGACGTAGAGGCCAACAAGTCAGGAATTTGGTCAAATAATAGCGCCGAAAGGTTAGGTTGGGTTAGGTTAGGTTATATTACGTTATTGATGTATCTGAAGGTCCCACGGAGACGTAGAGGCCAACTCGCCAGGAATGTTGTCAAATATTAGTACCGAGAGGTTGGGTTGGGTTGGGTTAGGTTATATTACGTTATTGATGTATATGTAGGTCCCACGGAGACGTAGAGGTCGACTCGACAGGAATGTTGTCAAATAATAGCGCCGAAATGTTAGGTTGCGTTAGGTTAGGTTATATTACGTTATTGATGTATATAAAAGTCCCACGGGGACGTAGAGGCCAACTCGCCAGGAATGTTGTCAAATATTACCGCCGAGGTGTTAGGTTGTGTTAGGTTAGGTTATATTACGTTATTGATGTATATAAAATTCGCACGGAGAAGTAGAGGCCAACACGCCAGGAATGTTGTCAAATATTAGTACCGAGATGTTAGGTTGTGTTAGGTTAGGTTATATTACGCTATTGATGTATATAAAAGTCCCACGGAGACGTAGAGGCCAACAAGTCAGGAATGTGGTCAAATAATAGCGCCGAAAGGTTAGGTTGTGTTAGGTTAGGTTATATTACGTTACTGATGTATATAAAATTCCCACGGAGACGTAGATGCCAACTCGCCAGGAATGTTGTCAAATATTACCGCCGAAATGTTAGGTTGGGTTAGGTTAGGTTATATTATGTTATTGATGTATATAAAGGTCTCACGGAAACGTAGAGGCCAACAAGCCAGGAATGTGGTTAAACATTACCTCCGAGACGTTACTTTGGGTTAGGTTATGTTATATTACGTTATTGATGTATATAAAAGCCCCACGGATACGTAGAGGCCAACTCGCCAGGAATGTTGTCAAATAATAGCGTCGAGAGGTTAGGTTGGGTTATATAAGGTTATATTACGTTATTGATGGATATGAAGGTCTCACGGAGACGTAGAGCCCAACTCGCCAGGAATGTTGTCAAATATTACCGCCGAGCTGTTATGTTGGCTTAGGTTAGGTTATATTACGTTATTGATGTATATGAAGTTCCCACGGAGACGTAGAGTCCAACTCGCCAGGTATGTTGTCAAATAATACCGCCGAGATGATAGGTTGGGTTAGGTTAGGTAATTTTACGTTATTGATGTATATGAAGGTCCCACGGAGACGTAGAGGCCAATTCGCCAGGAATGTTGTCAACTATTACCGCCGAGATGTTAGGTTCGGTTAGGTTAGGTTATATTACGTTATTGATGTATATAAAGGTCTCACGGAAACGTAGAGGCCAACAAGCCAGGTATGTGGTTAAACGTTACCTCCGAGACGTTACTTTGGGTTAGGTTAGGTTATTTTACGTTATTGATGTATATGAAGGTCCCACGGAGACGCAGAGGCCAACTCGCCAGTAATATTGTCAAATATTAGTGCCGAGAGGTTGGGTTGTGTTAGGTTAGGTTATATTACGTTATTGATGTATATAAGGCCCTACGGAGACGTAGAGGCCAACTCGCCAGGAATGTTGTCAAATATTACCGCCGAGGTGTTAGGTTGTGTTAGGTTAGGTTATATTACGTTATTGATGTATATAAAATTCGCACGGAGAAGTAGAGGCCAACACGCCAGGAATGTTGTCAAATATTAGTACCGAGATGTTAGGTTGTGTTAGGTTAGGTTATATTACGCCATTGATGTATATAAAAGTCCCGCGGAGACGTAGAGGCCAACAAGTCAGGAATTTGGTCAAATAATAGCGCCGAAAGGTTAGGTTGGGTTAGGTTAGGTTATACTACGTTATTGATGTATATGAAGGTCTCACGGAGACGTAGAGGCCAACTCGCACGGAATGTTGTCAAATATTACCGCGGAGATGTTAGGTTGGGTTAGGTTAGGTTATATTACGTTATTGATGTATATAAAGGTCTCACGGAAACGTAGAGGCCAACAAGCCAGGAATGTGGTTAAACATTACCTCCGAGACGATAATTTGGGTTAGGTTAGGTTATATTACGTTATTGATGTATATAAAAGCCCCACGGAGACGTAGAGGCCAACAAGTCAGGAATTTGGTCAAATAATAGCGCCGAAAGGTTAGGTTGGGTTAGGTTAGGTTATATTACGTTATTGATGTATCTGAAGGTCCCACGGAGACGTAGAGGCCAACTCGCCAGGAATGTTGTCAAATATTAGTACCGAGAGGTTGGGTTGGGTTGGGTTAGGTTATATTACGTTATTGATGTATATGTAGGTCCCACGGAGACGTAGAGGTCGACTCGACAGGAATGTTGTCAAATAATAGCGCCGAAATGTTAGGTTGCGTTAGGTTAGGTTATATTACGTTATTGATGTATATAAAAGTCCCACGGGGACGTAGAGGCCAACTCGCCAGGAATGTTGTCAAATATTACCGCCGAGGTGTTAGGTTGTGTTAGGTTAGGTTATATTACGTTATTGATATATATAAAAGTCCCACGGATACGTAGAGGCCAACTCGCCAGGAATGTTGTCAAATATTAGTACCGAGATGTTAGGTTGTGTTAGGTTAGGTTATATTACGCTATTGATGTATATAAAAGTCCCACGGAGACGTAGAGGCCAACAAGTCAGGAATGTGGTCAAATAATAGCGCCGAAAGGTTAGGTTGTGTTAGGTTAGGTTATATTACGTTACTGATGTATATAAAATTCCCACGGAGACGTAGATGCCAACTCGCCAGGAATGTTGTCAAATATTACCGCCGAAATGTTAGGTTGGGTTAGGTTAGGTTATATTATGTTATTGATGTATATAAAGGTCTCACGGAAACGTAGAGGCCAACAAGCCAGGAATGTGGTTAAACATTACCTCCGAGACGTTACTTTGGGTTAGGTTATGTTATATTACGTTATTGATGTATATAAAAGCCCCACGGATACGTAGAGGCCAACTCGCCAGGAATGTTGTCAAATAATAGCGTCGAGAGGTTAGGTTGGGTTATATAAGGTTATATTACGTTATTGATGGATATGAAGGTCTCACGGAGACGTAGAGCCCAACTCGCCAGGAATGTTGTCAAATATTACCGCCGAGCTGTTATGTTGGCTTAGGTTAGGTTATATTACGTTATTGATGTATATGAAGTTCCCACGGAGACGTAGAGTCCAACTCGCCAGGTATGTTGTCAAATAATACCGCCGAGATGATAGGTTGGGTTAGGTTAGGTAATTTTACGTTATTGATGTATATGAAGGTCCCACGGAGACGTAGAGGCCAATTCGCCAGGAATGTTGTCAACTATTACCGCCGAGATGTTAGGTTCGGTTAGGTTAGGTTATATTACGTTATTGATGTATATAAAGGTCTCACGGAAACGTAGAGGCCAACAAGCCAGGTATGTGGTTAAACGTTACCTCCGAGACGTTACTTTGGGTTAGGTTAGGTTATTTCACGTTATTGATGTATATGAAGGTCCCACGGAGACGCAGAGGCCAACTCGCCAGGAATGTTGTCAAATATTAGTAACGAGAGGTTGGGTTGGGTTGGGTTAGGTTATATTACGTTATTGATGTATATGAAGGTCCCACGGAGACGTAGAGGCCGACTCGACAGAAATGTTGTCAAACAATAGCGCCGAAAGCTTAGGTTGCGTTAGGTTAGGTTATATTACGTTATTGATGTATATAAAAGTCCCACGGGGACGTAGAGGCCAACTCGCCAGGAATGTTGTCAAATAATAGCGCCGAAATGTTAGGTTGGGTTAGGTTAGGTTATATTACGTTATTGATGGATATGAAAGTCTCACGGAGTCGTAGAGGCCAACTCGCCAGGAATGTTGTCAAATATTACCGCCGAGATGATAGGTTGGGTAAGGTTAGATTATATTACGTTTTTGAAGTATATAAAGGCCCCACGGAGACGTAGAGGCCAACTCGCCAGGAATGTCGTCAAATATTACCGCCGAGATGTTAGGTTGTGTTAGGTTAGGTTATATTACGTTATTGATGTATATAAAGGCCCCACGGAGACGTAGAGGCCAACTCGCCAGGAATGTTGTCAAATATTACCGCTGAGATGTTAGGTTGTGTTAGGTTAGGTTATATTACGTTTTTGATGTATATGAAGGCCCCACGGAGACGTAGAGGCCAACTCGACAGGAATGTTGTCAAATAATAGCGCCGAGATATTAGGTTGTGTTAGGTTAGGTTATATTACGTTACTGATGTATATAAAATTCCCACGGAAACGTAGAGGACAACTTGCCAGGAATGTTGTCAAATATTACCGCCGAAATGTTAGGTTGGCTTAGGTTAGTTTATATTACGTTATTGACGTATATGAAGGTCCCACGGAGACGTAGAGTCCAACTCGCCAGGAATGTTGTCAAATATTACCGCCGAGATGTTAGGTTGGGTTAGGTTAGGTTATATTACGTTATTGATGTATATAAAGGTCTCACGGAAACGTAGAGGCCAACAAGCCAGGAATGTGGTTAAACATTAGCTCCGCGACGTTATTTTGGGTTAGGTTAGGTTATATTACGTTATTGATGTATATAAGAGCCCCACGGATACGTAGAGGCCAACTCGCCAGGAATGTTGTCAAATATTAGTACCGAGATGTTAGGTTGGGTTAGGTTAGATTATATTACGTTATTGAAGTATATGAAGGTCCCACGGAGACGCAGAGGCCAACTCGCCAGGAATGTTGTCAAATAATAGCGCCGAAAGGTTAGGTTGGGTTAGGTTAGGTTATATTACGTTATTGATGTATATAAAGGCCCCACGGAGACGTAGAGGCCAACTCGCCAGGAATGTTGTCAAATATTACCGCCGAGATGTTAGTTTGGGTTAGGTTAGGTTATATTACGTTATTGATGTATATAAAGGTCTCACGGAAACGTAGAGGCCAACAAGCCAGGAATGTGGTTAAACATTAGCTCCGCGACGTTATTTTGGGTTAGGTTAGGTTATATTACGTTATTGATGTATATAAGAGCCCCACGGATACGTAGAGGCCAACTCGCCAGGAATGTTGTCAAATATTAGTACCGAGATGTTAGGTTGTGTTAGGCTAGGTTATATTACGCTATTGATGTATATAAAAGTCTCACGGAGACGTAGACGCCAACCCGACAGGAATGTTGTCAAATAATATCGCCGAGATCTTAGTTTGGGTTAGGTTAGGTTGTATTACGCTATTGATGTATATAAAAATCCCACGGAGACGTAGAGCCCAACAAGCCAGGAATGTGGTCAAATAATACCGCCGAAAGGTTAGGTTGGGTTAGGTTAGGTTATATTACGTTATTGATGTATATGAAGGTCCCACGGACACGTAGAGGCCAACTCGCCAGGAATGTTGTCAAATAATAGCGCCGAAAAGTTAGGTTGGGTTAGGTTAGGTTATATTACGTAATTGATGTATATAAAAGTCCCACGGAGACGTAGAGGCCAACTCGCCAGGAATGTTGTCAAATAATAGCGCCGAAAGGTTAGGTTGGGTTAGGTTAGGTTATATTACGTTATTGATGGATATGAAGGTCTCACGGATACGTAGAGGCCAACTCGCCAGGAATGTTGTCAAATATTGCCGCCGAGATGTTAGGTTGGGTTAGGTTAGGTTATATTACGTTATTGATGTATATAAAGGTCTCACGGAAACGTAGAGGCCAACAAGCCAGGAATGTGGTTAAACATTAGCTCCGCGACGTTATTTTGGGTTAGGTTAGGTTATATTACGTTATTGATGTATATAAGAGCCCCACGGATACGTAGAGGCCAACTCGCCAGGAATGTTGTCAAATATTAGTACCGAGATGTTAGGTTGTGTTAGGCTAGGTTATATTACGCTATTGATGTATATAAAAGTCTCACGGAGACGTAGACGCCAACCCGACAGGAATGTTGTCAAATAATATCGCCGAGATCTTAGTTTGGGTTAGGTTAGGTTGTATTACGCTATTGATGGATAATCCCACGGAGACGTAGAGCCCAACAAGCCAGGAATGTGGTCAAATAATACCGCCGAGATGTTAGGTTGGGTTAGGTTAGGTTATATTACGTTATTGATGTATATAAAGGTCTCACGGAACCGTAGAGGCGAACAAGCCAGGAATGTGGTTAAACATTACCTCCGAGACGTTACTTTGGGTTAGGTTAGGTTATATTACGTTATTCATGTATATAAAGGTCTCACGGAAACGTACAGGCCAACAAGCCAGGAATGTGGTTAAACATTACCTCCGAGACGTTACTTTGGTTTAGGTTAGGTTGTATTACGTTATTATAGTATATAAAAGTCCCACGGAGACGTAGATGCCAACTCGCCAGGAATGTTGTCAAATATTAGTGCCGAGAGGTTGGGTTGTGTTAGGTTAGGTTATATTACGTTATTAATGTATATAAGGCCCTACGGAGACGTAGAGACCAACTCGCCAGGAATGTTGTCAAATATTACCGCCGAGGTGTTAGGTTGGGTTAGGTTAGGTTATATTACGTTATTGATGTACATAAAATTCCCACGGAGACGTAGAGCCCAACTCGCCAGGAATGTTGTCAAATATTAGTACCGAGATGTTAGGTTGTGTTAGGTTAGGTTATATTACGTTATTGATGGATATGAAGGTCTCACGGAGACGTAGAGGCCAACTCGCCAGGAATGTTGTCAAATATTGCCGCCGAGATGTTAGGTTGGGTTAGGTTAGGTTATATTACGTTATTGATGTATATAAAGGTCTCACGGAAACGTAGAGGCCAATTCGCCAGGAATGTTGTCAACTATTACCGCCGAGATGTTAGGTTGGGTTAGGTTAGGTTATATTACGTTATTGATGTATACAAAGGTCTCACGGAAACGTAGAGGCCAACAAGCCAGGAATGTGGTTAAACATTACCTCCGGGACGTTAATTTGGGTTAGGTTAGGTTATATTACGTTATTGATGTATATAAAAGCGCCACGGAAACGTAGAGGCCAACTCGCCAGGAATGTTGTCAAATATTAGTGCCGAGAGGTTGGGTTGTGTTAGGTTAGGTTATATTACGTTATTGATATATATAAAAGTCCCACGGATACGTAGAGGCCAACTCGCCAGGAATGTTGTCAAATAATAGCGTTGAGAGGTTAGGTTGGGTCATATAAGGTTATATTACGTTATTGATGGATATGGAGTTCTCACGTAGACGTAGAGGCCAATTCGCCAGGAATGTTGTCAACTATTACCGCCGAGATGTTAGGTTGGGTTAGGTTAGGTTATATTACGTTATTGATGTATATAAAAGCCCCACGGAAACGTAGAGGCCAACTCGCCAGTAATATTGTCAAATATTAGTGCCGAGAGGTTGGGTTGTGTTAGGTTAGGTTATATTACGTTATTGATGTATATAAGGCCCTACGGAGACGTAGAGGCCAACTCGCCAGGAATGTTGTCAAATATTACCGCCGAGGTGTTAGGTTGTGTTAGGTTAGGTTATATTACGTTATTGATGTATATAAAATTCGCACGGAGAAGTAGAGGCCAACACGCCAGGAATGTTGTCAAATATTAGTACCGAGATGTTAGGTTGTGTTAGGTTAGGTTATATTACGCTATTGATGTATATAAAAGTCCCGCGGAGACGTAGAGGCCAACAAGTCAGGAATTTGGTCAAATAATAGCGCCGAAAGGTTAGGTTGGGTTAGGTTAGGTTATACTACGTTATTGATGTATATGAAGGTCTCACGGAGACGTAGAGGCCAACTCGCACGGAATGTTGTCAAATATTACCGCGGAGATGTTAGGTTGGGTTAGGTTAGGTTATATTACGTTATTGATGTATATAAAGGTCTCACGGAAACGTAGTGGCCAACAAGCCAGGAATGTGGTTAAACATTACCTCCGAGACGATAATTTGGGTTAGGTTAGGTTATATTACGTTATTGATGTATATAAAAGCCCCACGGAGACGTAGAGGCCAACAAGTCAGGAATTTGGTCAAATAATAGCGCCGAAAGGTTAGGTTGGGTTAGGTTAGGTTATATTACGTTATTGATGTATCTGAAGGTCCCACGGATACGTAGAGGCCAACTCGCCAGGAATGTTGTCAAATATTAGTACCGAGAGGTTGGGTTGGGTTGGGTTAGGTTATATTACGTTATTGATGTATATGTAGGTCCCACGGAGACGTAGAGGTCGACTCGACAGGAATGTTGTCAAATAATAGCGCCGAAAGGTTAGGTTGCGTTAGGTTAGGTTATATTACGTTATTGATGTATATAAAAGTCCCACGGGGACGTAGAGGCCAACTCGCCAGGAATGTTGTCAAATATTACCGCCGAGGTGTTAGGTTGTGTTAGGTTAGGTTATATTACGTTATTGATGTATATGAAGGTCTCACGGAGACGTAGAGGCCAACTCGCACGGAATGTTGTCAAATATTACCGCGGAGATGTTAGGTTGGGTTAGGTTAGGTTATATTACGTTATTGATGTATATAAAGGTCTCACGGAAACGTAGAGGCCAACAAGCCAGGAATGTGGTTAAACATTACCTCCGAGACGATAATTTGGGTTAGGTTAGGTTATATTACGTTATTGATGTATATAAAAGCCCCACGGAGACGTAGAGGCCAACAAGTCAGGAATTTGGTCAAATAATAGCGCCGAAAGGTTAGGTTGGGTTAGGTTAGGTTATATTACGTTATTGATGTATCTGAAGGTCCCACGGAGACGTAGAGGCCAACTCGCCAGGAATGTTGTCAAATATTAGTACCGAGAGGTTGGGTTGGGTTAGGTTAGGTTATATTACGCTATTGATGTATATAAAAGTCCCGCGGAGACGTAGAGGCCAACGAGTCAGGAATTTGGTCAAATAATAGCGCCGAAAGGTTAGGTTGGGTTAGGTTAGGTTATACTACGTTATTGATGTATATGAAGGTCTCACGGAGACGTAGAGGCCAACTCGCCAGGAATGTTGTCAAATATTAGTACCGAGAGGTTGGGTTGGGTTAGGTTAGGTTATATTACGTTATTGATGTATATAAAGGTCTCACGGAAACGTAGAGGCCAACAAGCCAGGAATATGGTTAAACATTACCTCCGAGACGATAATTTGGGTTAGGTTAGGTTATATTACGTTATTGATGTATATAAAAGCCCCACGGAGACGTAGAGGCCAACAAGTCAGGAATTTGGTCAAATAATAGCGCCGAAAGGTTAGGTTGGGTTAGGTTAGGTTATATTACGTTATTGATGTATCTGAAGGTCCCACGGAGACGTAGAGGCCAACTCGCCAGGAATGTTGTCAAATATTAGTACCGAGAGGTTGGGTTGGGTTAGGTTAGGTTATATTACGTTATTGATGGATATGAAAGTCTCACGGAGTCGTAGAGGCCAACTCGCCAGGAATGTTGTCAAATATTACCGCCGAGATGATAGGTTGGGTTAGGTTAGATTATATTACGTTTTTGAAGTATATAAAGGCCCCACGGAGACGTAGAGGCCAACTCGCCAGGAATGTCGTCAAATATTACCGCCGAGATGTTAGGTTGGGTTAGGTTAGGTTATACTACGTTATTGATGTATATGAAGGTCTCACGGAGACGTAGAGGCCAACTCGCACGGAATGTTGTCAAATATTACCGCGGAGATGTTAGGTTGGGTTAGGTTAGGTTATATTACGTTATTGATGTATATAAAGGTCTCACGGAAACGTAGAGGCCAACAAGCCAGGAATGTGGTTAAACATTACCTCCGAGACGATAATTTGGGTTAGGTTAGGTTATATTACGTTATTGATGTATATAAAAGCCCCACGGAGACGTAGAGGCCAACAAGTCAGGAATTTGGTCAAA
This sequence comes from Xylocopa violacea, assembly GCA_963969225.1. Lineage (NCBI taxonomy): Eukaryota > Metazoa > Arthropoda > Insecta > Hymenoptera > Apidae > Xylocopa > Xylocopa violacea. The sequence goes on along the minus strand of CAXAJV010000618.1, from coordinate 122,005 downwards.
TAATAGCGCCGAAAGGTTAGGTTGGGTTAGGTTAGGTTATATTACGTTATTGATGTATCTGAAGGTCCCACGGAGACGTAGAGGCCAACTCGCCAGGAATGTTGTCAAATATTAGTACCGAGAGGTTGGGTTGGGTTAGGTTAGTTTATATTACGCTATTGATGTATATAAAAGTCCCGCGGAGACGTAGAGGCCAACAAGTCAGGAATTTGGTAAAATAATAGCGCCGAAAGGTTAGGTTGGTTCAGGTTAGGTTATACTACGTTATTGATGTATATGAAGGTCTCACGGAGACGTAGAGGCCAACTCGCACGGAATGTTGTCAAATATTACCGCGGAGATGTTAGGTTGGGTTAGGTTAGGTTATATTACGTTATTGATGTATATAAAGGTCTCACGGAAACGTAGAGGCCAACAAGCCAGGAATATGGTTAAACATTCCCTCCGAGACGATAATTTGGGTTAGGTTAGGTTATATTACGTTATTGATGTATATAAAAGCCCCACGGAGACGTAGAGGCCAACAAGTCAGGAATTTGGTCAAATAATAGCGCCGAAAGGTTAGGTTGAGTTAGGTTAGGTTATATTACGTTATTGATGTATCTGAAGGTCCCACGGAGACGTAGAGGCCAACTCGCCAGGAATGTTGTCAAATATTAGTACCGAGAGGTTGGGTTGGGTTAGGTTAGTTTATATTACGCTATTGATGTATATAAAAGTCCCGCGGAGACGTAGAGGCCAACAAGTCAGGAATTTGGTAAAATAATAGCGCCGAAAGGTTAGGTTGGGTCAGGTTAGGTTATACTACGTTATTGATGTATATGAAGGTCTCACGGAGACGTAGAGGCCAACTCGCACGGAATGTTGTCAAATATTACCGCGGAGATGTTAGGTTGGGTTAGGTTAGGTTATATTACGTTATTGATGTATATAAAGGTCTCACGGAAACGTAGAGGCCAACAAGCCAGGAATATGGTTAAACATTCCCTCCGAGACGATAATTTGGGTTAGGTTAGGTTATATTACGTTATTGATGTATATAAAAGCCCCACGGAGACGTAGAGGCCAACAAGTCAGGAATTTGGTCAAATAATAGCGCCGAAAGGTTAGGTTGGGTTAGGTTAGGTTATATTACGTTATTGATGTATCTGAAGGTCCCACGGAGACGTAGAGGCCAACTCGCCAGGAATGTTGTCAAATATTAGTACCGAGAGGTTGGGTTGGGTTAGGTTAGGTTATATTACGTTATTGATGTATATGTAGGTCCCACGGAGACGTAGAGGTCGACGCGACAGGAATGTTGTCAAATAATAGCGCCGAAAGGTTAGGTTGCGTTAGGTTAGGTTATATTACGTTATTGATGTATATAAAAGTCCCACGGGGACGTAGAGGCCAACTCGCCAGGAATGTTGTCAAATATTACCGCCGAGGTGTTAGGTTGTGTTAGGTTAGGTTATATTACGTTATTGATGTATATAAAATTCGCACGGAGAAGTAGAGGCCAACACGCCAGGAATGTTGTCAAATATTAGTACCGAGATGTTAGGTTGTGTTAGGTTAGGTTATATTACGCTATTGATGTATATAAAAGTCCCACGGAGACGTAGAGGCCAACAAGTCAGGTATGTGGTCAAATAATAGCGCCGAAAGGTTAGGTTGTGTTAGGTTAGGTTATATTACGTTACTGATGTATATAAAATTCCCACGGAGACGTAGATGCCAACTCGACAGGAATGTTGTCAAATATTACCGCCGAAATGTTAGGTTGGGTTAGGTTAGGTTATATTATGTTATTGATGTATATAAAGGTCTCACGGAAACGTAGAGGCCAACAAGCCAGGAATGTGGTTAAACATTACCTCCGAGACGTTACTTTGGGTTAGGTTATGTTATATTACGTTATTGATGTATACAAAAGCCCCACGGATACGTAGAGGCCAACTCGCCAGGAATGTTGTCAAATAATAGCGTCGAGAGGTTAGGTTGGGTTATATAAGGTTATATTACGTTATTGATGGATATGAAGGTCTCACGGAGACGTAGAGCCCAACTCGCCAGGAATGTTGTCAAATATTACCGCCGAGCTGTTATGTTGGCTTAGGTTAGGTTATATTACGTTATTGATGTATATGAAGTTCCCGCGGAGACGTAGAGTCCAACTCGCCAGGTATGTTGTCAAATAATACCGCCGAGATGATAGGTTGGGTTAGGTTAGGTAATTTTACGTTATTGATGTATATGAAGGTCCCACGGAGACGTAGAGGCCAATTCGCCAGGAATGTTGTCAACTATTACCGCCGAGATGTTAGGTTCGGCTAGGTTAGGTTATATTACGTTATTGATGTATATAAAGGTCTCACGGAAACGTAGAGGCCAACAAGCCAGGTATGTGGTTAAACGTTACCTCCGAGACGTTACTTTGGGTTAGGTTAGGTTATTTTACGTTATTGATGTATATGAAGGTCCCACGGAGACGCAGAGGCCAACTCGCCAGGAATGTTGTCAAATATTAGTAACGAGAGGTTGGGTTGGGTTGGGTTAGGTTATATTACGTTATTGATGTATATGAAGGTCCCACGGAGACGTAGAGGCCGACTCGACAGAAATGTTGTCAAATAATAGCGCCGAAAGGTTAGGTTGCGTTAGGTTAGGTTATATTACGCTATTGATGTATATAAAAGTCCCACGGGGACGTAGAGGCCAACTCGCCAGGAATGTTGTCAAATAATAGCGCCGAAATGTTAGGTTGGGTTAGGTTAGGTTATATTACGTTATTGATGGATATGAAAGTCTCACGGAGTCGTAGAGGCCAACTCGCCAGGAATGTTGTCAAATATTACCGCCGAGATGATAGGTTGGGTTAGGTTAGATTATATTACGTTTTTGAAGTATATAAAGGCCCCACGGAGACGTAGAGGCCAACTCGCCAGGAATGTCGTCAAATATTACCGCCGAGATGTTAGGTTGTGTTAGGTTAGGTTATATTACGTTATTGATGTATATAAAGGCCCCACGGAGACGTAGAGGCCAACTCGCCAGGAATGTTGTCAAATATTACCGCTGAGATGTTAGGTTGTGTTAGGTTAGGTTATATTACGTTTTTGATGTATATGAAGGCCCCACGGAGACGTAGAGGCCAACTCGACAGGAATGTTGTCAACTATTACCGCCGAGATGTTAGGTTGGGTTAGGTTAGGTTATATTACGTTATTGATGTATATAAAGGTCTCACGGAAACGTAGAGGCCAACAAGCCAGGAATGTGGTTAAACATTACCTCCGAGACGTTAATTTGGGTTAGGTTAGGTTATATTACGTTATTGATGTATATAAAAGCCCCACGGAAACGTAGAGGCCAACTCGCCAGGAATGTTGTCAAATATTAGTGCCGAGAGGTTGGGTTGTGTTAGGTTAGGTTATATTACGTTATTGATATATATAAAAGTCCCACGGATACGTAGAGGCCAACTCGCCAGGAATGTTGTCAAATAATAGCGTCGAGAGGTTAGGTTGGGTTATATAAGGTTATATTACGTTATTGATGGATATGAAGTTCTCACGTAGACGTAGAGGCCAATTCGCCAGGAATGTTGTCAACTATTACCGCCGAGATGTTAGGTTGGGTTAGGTTAGGTTATATTACGTTATTGATGTATATAAAGGTCTCACGGAAACGTAGAGGCCAACAAGCCAGGAATGTGGTTAAACATTACCTCCGAGACGTTACTTTGGGTTAGGTTATGTTATATTACGTTATTGATGTATATAAAAGCCCCACGGATACGTAGAGGCCAACTCGCCAGGAACGTTGTCAAATAATACCGCCGAGATGATAGGTTGGGTTAGGTTAGATTATATTACGTTTTTAAAGTATATAAAGGCCCCACGGAGACGTAGAGGCCAACTCGCCAGGAATGTCGTCAAATACTACCGCCGAGATGTTAGGTTGTGTTAGGTTAGGTTATATTACGTTATTGATGTATATAAAGGCCCCACGGAGACGTAGAGGCCAACTCGCCAGGAATGTTGTCAACTATTACCGCCGAGATGTTAGGTTCGGTTAGGTTAGGTTATATTACGTTATTGATGTATATAAAGGTCTCACGGAAACGTAGAGGCCAACAAGCCAGGAATGTGGTTAAACGTTACCTCCGAGACGTTACTTTGGGTTAGGTTAGGTTATTTTACGTTATTGATGTATATGAAGGTCCCACGGAGACGCAGAGGCCAACTCGCCAGGAATGTTGTCAAATATTAGAAACGAGAGGTTGGGTTGGGTTGGGTTAGGTTATATTACGTTATTGATGTATATGAAGGTCCCACGGAGACGTAGAGGCCGACTCGACAGAAATGTTGTCAAATAATAGCGCCGAAAGGTTAGGTTGCGTTAGGTTAGGTTATATTACGTTATTGATGTATATAAAAGTCCCACGGGGACGTAGAGGCCAACTCGCCAGGAATGTTGTCAAATAATAGCGCCGAAATGTTAGGTTGGGTTAGGTTAGGTTATATTACGTTATTGATGGATATGAAAGTCTCACGGAGTCGTAGAGGCCAACTCGCCAGGAATGTTGTCAAATATTACCGCCGAGATGATAGGTTGTGTTAGGTTAGGTTATATTACGTTTTTGATGTATATGAAGGCCCCACGGAGACGTAGAGGCCAACTCGACAGGAATGTTGTCATATAATAGCGCCGAGATATTAGGTTGTGTTAGGTTAGGTTATATTACGTTACTGATGTATATAAAATTCCCACGGAAACGTAGAGGACAACTTGCCAGGAATGTTGTCAAATATTACCGCCGAAATGTTAGGTTGGCTTAGGTTAGTTTATATTACGTTATTGACGTATATGAAGGTCCCACGGAGACGTAGAGTCCAACTCGCCAGGAATGTTGTCAAATATTACCGCCGAGATGATAGGTTGGGTTAGGTTAGATTATATTACGTTATTGAAGTATATGAAGGTCCCACGGAGACGTAGAGGCCAACTCGCCAGGAATGTTGTCAAATAATAGCGCCGAAAGGTTAGGTTGGGTTAGGTTAGGTTATATTACGTTATTGATGTATATAAAGGCCCCACGGAGACGTAGAGGCCAACTCGCCAGGAATGTTGTTAAATATTAGTGCCGAGAGGTTGGGTTGTGTTAGGTTAGGTTATATTCCGTTATTGATGTATATAAGGTCCTACGGAGACGTAGAGGCCAACTCGCCAGGAATGTTGTCAAATATTACCGCCGAGATGTTAGGTTGGGTTAGGTTAGGTTATATTACGTTATTGATGTATATAAACTTCCCACGGAGACGTAGAGTCCAACTCGCCAGGAATGTTGTCAAATATTAGTACCGAGATGTTAGGTTGTGTTAGGTTAGGTTATATTACGCTATTGATGTATATAAAAGTCTCACGGAGACGTAGACGCCAACCCGACAGGAATGTTGTCAAATAATATCGCCGAGATCTTATTTGGGTTAGGTTATGTTGTATTACGCTATTGATGTATATCAAAATCCCACGGAGACGTAGAGCCCAACAAGCCAGGAATGTGGTCAAATAATACCGCCGAAAGGTTAGGTTGGATTAGGTTAGGTTATATTACGTTATTGATGTATATAAGAGCCCCACGGAAACGTAGAGGCCAACTCGCCAGGAATGTTGTTAAATATTAGTGCCGAGAGGTTGGGTTGTGTTAGGTTAGGTTATATTCCGTTATTGATGTATATATGGCCCTACGGAGACGTAGAGGCCAACTCGCCAGGAATGTTGTCAAATATTACCGCCGAGATGTTAGGTTGGGTTAGGTTAGGTTATATTACGTTATTGATGTATATAAAATTCCCACGGAGACGTAGAGTCCAACTCGCCAGGAATGTTGTCAAATATTAGTACCGAGATGTTAGGTTGTGTTAGGTTAGGTTATATTACGCTATTGATGTATATAAAAGTCTCACGGAGACGTAGACGCCAACCCGACAGGAATGTTGTCAAATAATATCGCCGAGATCTTAGTTTGGGTTAGGTTAGGTTGTATTACGCTATTGATGTATATAAAAATCCCACGGAGACGTAGAGCCCAACAAGCCAGGAATGTGGTCAAATAATACCGCCGAAAGGTTAGGTTGAGTTAGGTTAGGTTATATTACGTTATTGATGTATATGAAGGTCCCACGGAGACGTAGAGGCCAACTCGCCAGGAATGTTGTCAAATAATAGCGCCGAAAAGTTAGGTTGGGTTAGGTTAGGTTATATTACGTAATTGATGTATATAAAAGTCCCACGGAGACGTAGAGGCCAACTCGCCAGGAATGTTGTCAAATAATAGCGCCAAAAGGTTAGGTTGGGTTAGGTTAGGTTATATTACGTTATTGATGGATATGAAGGTCTCACGGAGACGTAGAGGCTAACTCGCCAGGAATGTTGTCAAATATTACCGCCGAGATGTTAGGTTGGGTTAGGATAGGTTATATTACGTTCCTGATGTATATAAAATTCCCACGGAGACGTAGAGGCCAACTCGCCAGGAATGTTGTCGAATATTACCGCCGAAATGTTAGGTTGGGTTAGGTTAGGTTATATTATGTTATTGATGTATATAAAGGTCTCACGGAAACGTAGAGTCCAACTCGCCAGGTATGTTGTCAAATATTACCGCCGAGATGTTAGGTTGGGTTAGGTTAGGTTATATTACGTTATTGATGTATATAAAGGTCTCACGGAAACGTAGAGGCCAATTCGCCAGGAATGTTGTCAACTATTACCGCCGAGATGTTAGGTTGGGTTAGGTTAGGTTATATTACGTTATTGATGTTTATAAAGGTCTCACGGAAACGTAGAGGCCAACAAGCCAGGAATGTGGTTAAACATTACCTCCGAGAGGTTAATTTGGGTTAGGTTAGGTTATATTACGTTATTGATGTATATAAAAGCCCCACGGAAACGTAGAGGCCAACTCGCCAGGAATGTTGTCAAATATTAGTGCCGAGAGGTTGGGTTGTGTTAGGTTAGGTTATATTACGTTATTGATATATATAAAAGTCCCACGGATACGTAGAGGCCAACTCGCCAGGAATGTTGTCAAATAATAGCGTCGAGAGGTTAGGTTGGGTTATATAAGGTTATATTACGTTATTGATGGATATGAAGTTCTCACGTAGACGTAGAGGCCAATTCGCCAGGAATGTTGTCAACTATTACCGCCGAGATGTTAGGTTGGGTTAGGTTAGGTTATATTACGTTATTGATGTATATAAAGGTCTCACGGAAACGTAGAGGCCAACAAGCCAGGAATGTGGTTAAACGTTACCTCCGAGACGTTACTTTGGGTTAGGTTAGGTTATATTACGTTATTGATGTATATGAAGGTCCCACGGATACGCAGAGGCCAACTCGCCAGGAATGTTGTCAAATATTAGTAACGAGAGGTTGGGTTGGGTTGGGTTAGGTTATATTACGTTATTGATCTATATGAAGGTCCCACGGAGACGTAGAGGCCGACTCGACAGAAATGTTGTCAAATAATAGCGCCGAAAGGTTAGGTTGTGTTAGGTTAGGTTATATTACGTTATTGATGTATATAAAAGTCCCACGGGGACGTAGAGGCCAACTCGCCAGGAATGTTGTCAAATAATAGCGCCGAAATGTTAGGTTGGGTTAGGTTAGGTTATATTACGTTATTGATGGATATGAAAGTCTCACGGAGTCGTAGAGGCCAACTCGCCAGGAATGTTGTCAAATATTACCGCCGAGATGATAGGTTGGGTTAGGTTAGATTATATTACGTTTTTGAAGTATATAAAGGCCCCACGGAGACGTAGAGGCCAACTCGCCAGGAATGTCGTCAAATATTACCGCCGAGATGTTAGGTTGTGTTAGGTTAGGTTATATTACGTTATTGATGTATATAAAGGCCCCACGGAGACGTAGAGGCCAACACGCCAGGAATGTTGTCAAATATTACCGCTGAGATGTTAGGTTGTGTTAGGTTAGGTTATATTACGTTTTTGATGTATATGAAGGCCCCACGGAGACGTAGAGGCCAACTCGACAGGAATGTTGTCAAATAATAGCGCCGAGATATTAGGTTGTGTTAGGTTAGGTTATATTACGTTACTGATGTATATAAAATTCCCACGGAAACGTAGAGGACAACTTGCCAGGAATGTTGTCAAATATTACCGCCGAAATGTTAGGTTGGCTTAGGTTAGTTTATATTACGTTATTGACGTATATGAAGGTCCCACGGAGACGTAGAGTCCAACTCGCCAGGAATGTTGTCAAATATTACCGCCGAGATGATAGGTTGGGTTAGGTTAGATTATATTACGTTATTGAAGTATATGAAGGTCCCACGGAGACGTAGAGGCCAACTCGCCAGGAATGTTGTCAAATAATAGCGCCGAAAGGTTAGGTTGGGTTAGGTTAGGTTATATTACGTTATTGATGTATATAAAGGCCCCACGGAGACGTAGAGGCCAACTCGCCAGGAATGTTGTCAAATATTACCGCCGAGATGTTAGGTTGGGTTAGGTTAGGTTATATTACGTTATTGATGTATATAAAGGTCTCACGGAAACGTAGAGGCCAACAAGCCAGGAATGTGGTTAAACATTAGCTCCGAGACGTTATTTTGGGTTAGGTTAGGTTATATTACGTTATTGATGTATATAAAAGCCCCACGGAAACGTAGAGGCCAACTCGCCAGGAATGTTGTCAAATATTAGTGCCGAGAGGTTGGGTTGTGTTAGGTTAGGTTATATTACGTTATTGATATATATAAAAGTCCCACGGATACGTAGAGGCCAACTCGCCAGGAATGTTGTCAAATAATAGCGTCGAGAGGTTAGGGTGGGTTATATAAGGTTATATTACGTTATTGATGGATATGAAGTTCTCACGTAGACGTAGAGGCCAATTCGCCAGGAATGTTGTCAACTATTACCACCGAGATGTTAGGTTGGGTTAGGTTAGGTTATATTACGTTATTGATGTATATAAAGGTCTCACGGAAACGTAGAGGCCAACAAGCCAGGAATGTGGTTAAACATTACCTCCGAGACGTTACTTTGGGTTAGGTTATGTTATATTACGTTATTGATGTATATAAGAGCCCCACGGATACGTAGAGGCCAACTCGCCAGGAATGTTGTCAAATAATAGCGTCGAGAGGTTAGGTTGGGTTATATAAGGTTATATTACGTTATTGATGGATATGAAGGTCTCACGGAGACCTAGAGCCCAACTCGCCAGGAATGTTGTCAAATATTACCGCCGAGATGTTATGTTGGCTTAGGTTAGGTTATATTACGTTATTGATGTATATGAAGTTCCCACGGAGACGTAGAGTCCAACTCGCGAGGTATGTTGTCAAATAATACCGCCGAGATGATAGGTTGGGTTAGGTTAGGTAATTTTACGTTATTGATGTATATGAAGGTCCCACGGAGACGTAGAGGCCAATTCGCCAGGAATGTTGTCAACTATTACCGCCGAGATGTTAGGTTCGGTTAGGTTAGGTTATATTACGTTATTGATGTATATAAAGGTCTCACGGAAACGTAGAGGCCAACAAGCCAGGAATGTGGTTAAACGTTACCTCCGAGACGTTACTTTGGGTTAGGTTAGGTTATATTACGTTATTGATGTATATGAAGGTCCCACAGAGACGCAGAGGCCAACTCGCCAGGAATGTTGTCAAATATTAGTAACGAGAGGTTGGGTTGGGTTGGGTTAGGTTATATTACGTTATTGATGTATATGAAGGTCCCACGGAGACGTAGAGGCCGACTCGACAGAAATGTTGTCAAATAATAGCGCCGAAAGGTTAGGTTGCGTTAGGTTAGGTTATATTACGTTATTGATGTATATAAAAGTCCCACGGGGACGTAGAGGCCAACTCGACAGGAATGTTGTCAAATAATAGCGCCGAAAGGTTAGGTTGGGTTAGGTTAGGTTATATTACGTTATTGATGTATATAAAGGCCCCACGGACACGTAGAGGCCAACTCGCCAGGAATGTTGTCAAATATTACCGCCGAGATGTTAGGTTGGGTTAGGTTAGGTTATATTACGTTATTGATGTATATAAATGTCTCACGGAAACGTAGAGGCCAACAAGCCAGGAATGTGGTTAAACATTAGCTCCGAGACGTTATTTTGGGTTAGGTTAGGTTATATTACGTTATTGATGTATATAAGAGCCCCACGGAAACGTAGAGGCCAACTCGCCAGGAATGTTGTTAAATATTAGTGCCGAGAGGTTGGGTTGTGTTAGGTTAGGTTATATTCCGTTATTGATGTATATAAGGCCCTACGGAGACGTAGAGGCCAACTCGCCAGGAATGTTGTCAAATATTACCGCCGAGATGTTAGGTTGGGTTAGGTTAGGTTATATTACGTTATTGATGTATATAAAATTCCCACGGAGACGTAGAGTCCAACTCGCCAGGAATGTTGTCAAATATTAGTACCGAGATGTTAGGTTGTGTTAGGTTAGGTTATATTACGCTATTGATGTATATAAAAGTCTCACGGAGACGTAGACGCCAACCCGACAGGAATGTTGTCAAATAATATCGCCGAGATCTTAGTTTGGGTTAGGTTAGGTTGTATTACGCTATTGATGTAGATAATAATCCCACGGAGACGTAGAGCCCAACAAGCCAGGAATGTGGTCAAATAATACCGCCGAAAGGTTAGGTTGGGTTAGGTTAGGTTATATTACGTTATTGATGTATATAAGAGCCCCACGGAAACGTAGAGGCCAACTCGCCAGAAATGTTGTTAAATATTAGTGCCGAGAGGTTGGGTTGTGTTAGGTTAGGTTATATTCCGTTATTGATGTATATAAGGCCCTACGGAGACGTAGAGGCCAACTCGCCAGGAATGTTGTCAAATATTACCGCCGAGATGTTAGGTTGGGTTAGGTTAGGTTATATTACGTTATTGATGTATATAAAATTCCCACGGAGACGTAGAGTCCAACTCGCCAGGAATGTTGTCAAATATTAGTACCGAGATGTTAGGTTGTGTTAGGTTAGGTTATATTACGCTATTGATGTATATAAAAGTCTCACGGAGACGTAGACGCCAACCCGACAGGAATGTTGTCAAATAATATCGCCGAGATCTTAGTTTGGGTTAGGTTAGGTTGTATTACGCTATTGATGTATATAAAAATCCCACGGAGACGTAGAGCCCAACAAGCCAGGAATGTGGTCAAATAATACCGCCGAAAGGTTAGGTTGGGTTAGGGTAGGTTATATTACGTTATTGATGTATATGAAGGTCCCACGGAGACGTAGAGGCCAACTCGCCAGGAATGTTGTCAAATAATAGCGCCGAAAAGTTAGGTTGGGTTAGGTTAGGTTATATTACGTAATTGATGTATATAAAAGTCCCACGGAGACGTAGAGGCCAACTCGCCAGGAATGTTGTCAAATAATAGCGCCAAAAGGTTAGGTTGGGTTAGGTTAGGTTATATTACGTTATTGATGGATATGAAGGTCTCACGGAGACGTAGAGGCTAACTCGCCAGGAATGTTGTCAAATATTACCGCCGAGATGTTAGGTTGGGTTAGGATAGGTTATATTACGTTACTGATGTATATAAAATTCCCACGGAGACGTAGAGGCCAACTCGCCAGGAATGTTGTCGAATATTACCGCCGAAATGTTAGGTTGGGTTAGGTTAGGTTATATTATGTTATTGATGTATATAAAGGTCTCACGGAAACGTAGAGTCCAACTCGCCAGGTATGTTGTCAAATATTACCGCCGAGATGTTAGGTTGGGTTAGGTTAGGTTATATTACGTTATTGATGTATATAAAGGTCTCACGGAAACGTAGAGGCCAATTCGCCAGGAATGTTGTCAAATAATAGCGCCGAAATGTTAGGTTGGGTTAGGTTAGGTTATATTACGTTATTGATGTATATAAAGGTCTCACGGAAACGTAGAGGCCAACAAGCCAGGAATGTGGTTAAACATTACCTCCGAGACGTTAATTTGGGTTAGGTTAAGTTATATTACGTTATTGATGTATATAAAAGCCCCACGGAAACGTAGAGGCCAACTCGCCAGGAATGTTGTCAAATAATAGCGTCGAGAGGTTAGGTTGGGTTATATAAGGTTATATTACGTTATTGATGGATATGAAGGTCTCACGGAGACCTAGAGCCCAACTCGCCAGGAATGTTGTCAAATATTACCGCCGAGATGTTATGTTGGCTTAGGTTAGGTTATATTACGTTATTGATGTATATGAAGTTCCCACGGAGACGTAGAGTCCAACTCGCCAGGTATGTTGTCAAATAATACCGCCGAGATGATAGGTTGGGTTAGGTTAGGTAATTTTACGTTATTGATGTATATGAAGGTCCCACGGAGACGTAGAGGCCAATTCGCCAGGAATGTTGTCAACTATTACCGCCGAGATGTTAGGTTCGGTTAGGTTAGGTTATATTACGTTATTGATGTATATAAAGGTCTCACGGAAACGTAGAGGCCAACAAGCCAGGAATGTGGTTAAACGTTACCTCCGAGACGTTACTTTGGGTTAGGTTAGGTTATATTACGTTATTGATGTATATGAAGGTCCCACGGAGACGCAGAGGCCAACTCGCCAGGAATGTTGTCAAATATTAGTAACGAGAGGTTGGGTTGGGTTGGGTTAGGTTATATTACGTTATTGATGTATATGAAGGTCCCACGGAGACGTAGAGGCCGACTCGACAGAAATGTTGTCAAATAATAGCGCCGAAAGGTTAGGTTGCGTTAGGTTAGGTTATATTACGTTATTGATGTATATAAAAGTCCCACGGGGACGTAGAGGCCAACTCGCCAGGAATGTTGTCAAATAATAGCGCCGAAATGTTAGGTTGGGTTAGGTTAGGTTATATTACGTTATTGATGTATATAAAAGCCCCACGGATACGTAGAGGCCAACTCGCCAGGAATGTTGTCAAATAATAGCGTCGAGAGGTTAGGTTGGGTTATATAAGGTTATATTACGTTATTGATGGATATGAAGGTCTCACGGAGACCTAGAGTCCAACTCGCCAGGTATGTTGTCAAATATTACCGCCGAGATGTTAGGTTGGGTTAGGTTAGGTTATATTACGTTATTGATGTATATAAAGGTCTCACGGAAACGTAGAGGCCAATTCGCCAGGAATGTTGTCAACTATTACCGCCGAGATGTTAGGTTGGGTTAGGTTAGGTTATATTACGTTATTGATGTTTATAAAGGTCTCACGGAAACGTAGAGGCCAACAAGCCAGGAATGTGGTTAAACATTACCTCCGAGAGGTTAATTTGGGTTAGGTTAGGTTATATTACGTTATTGATGTATATAAAAGCCCCACGGAAACGTAGAGGCCAACTCGCCAGGAATGTTGTCAAATATTAGTGCCGAGAGGTTGGGTTGTGTTAGGTTAGGTTATATTACGTTATTGATATATATAAAAGTCCCACGGATACGTAGAGGCCAACTCGCCAGGAATGTTGTCAAATAATAGCGTCGAGAGGTTAGGTTGGGTTATATAAGGTTATATTACGTTATTGATGGATATGAAGGTCTCACGGAGACCTAGAGCCCAACTCGCCAGGAATGTTGTCAAATATTACCGCCGAGATGTTATGTTGGCTTAGGTTAGGTTATATTACGTTATTGATGTATATGAAGTTCCCACGGAGACGTAGAGTCCAACTCGCCAGGTATGTTGTCAAATAATACCGCCGAGATGATAGGTTGGGTTAGGTTAGGTAATTTTACGTTATTGATGTATATGAAGGTCCCACGGAGACGTAGAGGCCAATTCGCCAGGAATGTTGTCAACTATTACCGCCGAGATGTTAGGTTCGGTTAGGTTAGGTTATATTACGTTATTGATGTATATAAAGGTCTCACGGAAACGTAGAGGCCAACAAGCCAGGAATGTGGTTAAACGTTACCTCCGAGACGTTACTTTGGGTTAGGTTAGGTTATATTACGTTATTGATGTATATGAAGGTCCCACGGAGACGCAGAGGCCAACTCGCCAGGAATGTTGTCAAATATTAGTAACGAGAGGTTGGGTTGGGTTGGGTTAGGTTATATTACGTTATTGATGTATATGAAGGTCCCACGGAGACGTAGAGGCCGCCTCGACAGAAATGTTGTCAAATAATAGCGCCGAAAGGTTAGGTTGCGTTAGGTTAGGTTATATTACGTTATTGATGTATATAAAAGTCCCACGGGGACGTAGAGGCCAACTCGACAGGAATGTTGTCAAATAATAGCGCCGAAAGGTTAGGTTGGGTTAGGTTAGGTTATATTACGTTATTGATGTATATAAAGGCCCCACGGACACGTAGAGGCCAACTCGCCAGGAATGTTGTCAAATATTACCGCCGAGATGTTAGGTTGGGTTAGGTTAGGTTATATTACGTTATTGATGTATATAAAATTCCCACGGAGACGTAGAGTCCAACTCGCCAGGAATGTTGTCAAATATTAGTACCGAGATGTTAGGTTGTGTTAGGTTAGGTTATATTACGCTATTGATGTATATAAAAGTCTCACGGAGACGTAGACGCCAACCCGACAGGAATGTTGTCAAATAATATCGCCGAGATCTTAGTTTGGGTTAGGTTAGGTTGTATTACGCTATTGATGTATATAAAAATCCCACGGAGACGTAGAGCCCAACAAGCCAGGAATGTGGTCAAATAATACCGCCGAAAGGTTAGGTTGGGTTAGGGTAGGTTATATTACGTTATTGATGTATATGAAGGTCCCACGGAGACGTAGAGGCCAACTCGCCAGGAATGTTGTCAAATAATAGCGCCGAAAAGTTAGGTTGGGTTAGGTTAGGTTATATTACGTAATTGATGTATATAAAAGTCCCACGGAGACGTAGAGGCCAACTCGCCAGGAATGTTGTCAAACAATAGCGCCAAAAGGTTAGGTTGGGTTAGGTTAGGTTATATTACGTTATTGATGGATATGAAGGTCTCACGGAGACGTAGAGGCTAACTCGCCAGGAATGTTGTCAAATATTACCGCCGAGATGTTAGGTTGGGTTAGGATAGGTTATATTACGTTACTGATGTATATAAAATTCCCACGGAGACGTAGTGGCCAACTCGCCAGGAATGTTGTCGAATATTACCGCCGAAATGTTAGGTTGGGTTAGGTTAGGTTATATTATGTTATTGATGTATATAAAGGTCTCACGGAAACGTAGAGTCCAACTCGCCAGGTATGTTGTCAAATATTACCGCCGAGATGTTAGGTTGGGTTAGGTTAGGTTATATTACGTTATTGATGTATATAAAGGTCTCACGGAAACGTAGAGGCCAATTCGCCAGGAATGTTGTCAAATAATAGCGCCGAAATGTTAGGTTGGGTTAGGTTAGGTTATATTACGTTATTGATGTATATAAAGGTCTCACGGAAACGTAGAGGCCAACAAGCCAGGAATGTGGTTAAACATTACCTCCGAGACGTTAATTTGGGTTAGGTTAAGTTATATTACGTTATTGATGTATATAAAAGCCCCACGGAAACGTAGAGGCCAACTCGCCAGGAATGTTGTCAAATAATAGCGTCGAGAGGTTAGGTTGGGTTATATAAGGTTATATTACGTTATTGATGGATATGAAGGTCTCACGGAGACCTAGAGCCCAACTCGCCAGGAATGTTGTCAAATATTACCGCCGAGATGTTATGTTGGCTTAGGTTAGGTTATATTACGTTATTGATGTATATGAAGTTCCCACGGAGACGTAGAGTCCAACTCGCCAGGTATGTTGTCAAATAATACCGCCGAGATGATAGGTTGGGTTAGGTTAGGTAATTTTACGTTATTGATGTATATGAAGGTCCCACGGAGACGTAGAGGCCAATTCGCCAGGAATGTTGTCAACTATTACCGCCGAGATGTTAGGTTCGGTTAGGTTAGGTTATATTACGTTATTGATGTATATAAAGGTCTCACGGAAACGTAGAGGCCAACAAGCCAGGAATGTGGTTAAGCGTTACCTCCGAGACGTTACTTTGGGTTAGGTTAGGTTATATTACGTTATTGATGTATATGAAGGTCCCACGGAGACGCAGAGGCCAACTCGCCAGGAATGTTGTCAAATATTAGTAACGAGAGGTTGGGTTGGGTTGGGTTAGGTTATATTACGTTATTGATGTATATGAAGGTCCCACGGAGACGTAGAGGCCGACTCGACAGAAATGTTGTCAAATAATAGCGCCGAAAGGTTAGGTTGCGTTAGGTTAGGTTATATTACGTTATTGATGTATATAAAAGTCCCACGGGGACGTAGAGGCCAACTCGCCAGGAATGTTGTCAAATAATAGCGCCGAAATGTTAGGTTGGGTTAGGTTAGGTTATATTACGTTATTGATGTATATAAAAGCCCCACGGATACGTAGAGGCCAACTCGCCAGGAATGTTGTCAAATAATAGCGTCGAGAGGTTAGGTTGGGTTATATAAGGTTATATTACGTTATTGATGGATATGAAGGTCTCACGGAGACCTAGAGCCCAACTCGCCAGGAATGTTGTCAAATATTACCGCCGAGATGTTATGTTGGCTTAGGTTAGGTTATATTACGTTATTGATGTATATGAAGTTCCCACGGAGACGTAGAGTCCAACTCGCCAGGTATGTTGTCAAATAATACCGCTGAGATGTTAGGTTGTGTTAGGTTAGGTTATATTACGTTTTTGATGTATATGAAGGCCCCACGGAGACGTAGAGGCCAACTCGACAGGAATGTTGTCAAATAATAGCGCCGAGATATTAGGTTGTGTTAGGTTAGGTTATATTACGTTACTGATGTATATAAAATTCCCACGGAAACGTAGAGGACAACTTGCCAGGAATGTTGTCAAATATTACCGCCGAAATGTTAGGTTGGCTTAGGTTAGTTTATATTACGTTATTGACGTATATGAAGGTCCCACGGAGACGTAGAGTCCAACTCGCCAGGAATGTTGTCAAATATTACCGCCGAGATGATAGGTTGGGTTAGGTTAGATTATATTACGTTATTGAAGTATATGAAGGTCCCACGGAGACGTAGAGGCCAACTCGCCAGGAATGTTGTCAAATAATAGCGCCGAAAGGTTAGGTTGGGTTAGGTTAGGTTATATTACGTTATTGATGTATATAAAGGCCCAACGGAGACGTAGAGGCCAACTCGCCAGGAATGTTGTCAACTATTACCGCCGAGATGTTAGGTTCGGTTAGGTTAGGTTATATTACGTTATTGATGTATATAAAGGTCTCACGGAAACGTAGAGGCCAACAAGCCAGGAATGTGGTTAAGCGTTACCTCCGAGACGTTACTTTGGGTTAGGTTAGGTTATATTACGTTATTGATGTATATGAAGGTCCCACGGAGACGCAGAGGCCAACTCGCCAGGAATGTTGTCAAATATTAGTAACGAGAGGTTGGGTTGGGTTGGGTTAGGTTATATTACGTTATTGATGTATATGAAGGTCCCACGGAGACGTAGAGGCCGACTCGACAGAAATGTTGTCAAATAATAGCGCCGAAAGGTTAGGTTGCGTTAGGTTAGGTTATATTACGTTATTGATGTATATAAAAGTCCCACGGGGACGTAGAGGCCAACTCGCCAGGAATGTTGTCAAATAATAGCGCCGAAATGTTAGGTTGGGTTAGGTTAGGTTATATTACGTTATTGATGTATATAAAAGCCCCACGGATACGTAGAGGCCAACTCGCCAGGAATGTTGTCAAATAATAGCGTCGAGAGGTTAGGTTGGGTTATATAAGGTTATATTACGTTATTGATGGATATGAAGGTCTCACGGAGACCTAGAGCCCAACTCGCCAGGAATGTTGTCAAATATTACCGCCGAGATGTTATGTTGGCTTAGGTTAGGTTATATTACGTTATTGATGTATATGAAGTTCCCACGGAGACGTAGAGTCCAACTCGCCAGGTATGTTGTCAAATAATACCGCCGAGATGATAGGTTGGGTTAGGTTAGGTAATTTTACGTTATTGATGTATATGAAGGTCCCACGGAGACGTAGAGGCCAATTCGCCAGGAATGTTGTCAACTATTACCGCCGAGATGTTAGGTTCGGTTAGGTTAGGTTATATTACGTTATTGATGTATATAAAGGTCTCACGGAAACGTAGAGGCCAACAAGCCAGGAATGTGGTTAAACGTTACCTCCGAGACGTTACTTTGGGTTAGGTTAGGTTATATTACGTTATTGATGTATATGAAGGTCCCACGGAGACGCAGAGGCCAACTCGCCAGGAATGTTGTCAAATATTAGTAACGAGAGGTTGGGTTGGGTTGGGTTAGGTTATATTACGTTATTGATGTATATGAAGGTCCCACGGAGACGTAGAGGCCGACTCGACAGAAATGTTGTCAAATAATAGCGCCGAAAGGTTAGGTTGCGTTAGGTTAGGTTATATTACGTTATTGATGTATATAAAAGTCCCACGGGGACGTAGAGGCCAACTCGCCAGGAATGTTGTCAAATAATAGCGCCGAAATGTTAGGTTGGGTTAGGTTAGGTTATATTACGTTATTGATGTATATAAAAGCCCCACGGATACGTAGAGGCCAACTCGCCAGGAATGTTGTCAAATAATAGCGTCGAGAGGTTAGGTTGGGTTATATAAGGTTATATTACGTTATTGATGGATATGAAGGTCTCACGGAGACCTAGAGTCCAACTCGCCAGGTATGTTGTCAAATATTACCGCCGAGATGTTAGGTTGGGTTAGGTTAGGTTATATTACGTTATTGATGTATATAAAGGTCTCACGGAAACGTAGAGGCCAATTCGCCAGGAATGTTGTCAACTATTACCGCCGAGATGTTAGGTTGGGTTAGGTTAGGTTATATTACGTTATTGATGTTTATAAAGGTCTCACGGAAACGTAGAGGCCAACAAGCCAGGAATGTGGTTAAACATTACCTCCGAGAGGTTAATTTGGGTTAGGTTAGGTTATATTACGTTATTGATGTATATAAAAGCCCCACGGAAACGTAGAGGCCAACTCGACAGGAACGTTGTCAAATATTAGTGCCGAGAGGTTGGGTTGTGTTAGGTTAGGTTATATTACGTTATTGATATATATAAAAGTCCCACGGATACGTAGAGGCCAACTCGCCAGGAATGTTGTCAAATAATAGCGTCGAGAGGTTAGGTTGGGTTATATAAGGTTATATTACGTTATTGATGGATATGAAGTTCTCACGTAGACGTAGAGGCCAATTCGCCAGGAATGTTGTCAACTATTACCGCCGAGATGTTAGGTTGGGTTAGGTTAGGTTATATTACGTTATTGATGTATATAAAGGTCTCACGGAAACGTAGAGGCCAACAAGCCAGGAATGTGGTTAAACGTTACCTCCGAGACGTTACTTTGGGTTAGGTTAGGTTATATTACGTTATTGATGTATATGAAGGTCCCACGGATACGCAGAGGCCAACTCGCCAGGAATGTTGTCAAATATTAGTAACGAGAGGTTGGGTTGGGTTGGGTTAGGTTATATTACGTTATTGATCTATATGAAGGTCCCACGGAGACGTAGAGGCCGACTCGACAGAAATGTTGTCAAATAATAGCGCCGAAAGGTTAGGTTGCGTTAGGTTAGGTTATATTACGTTATTGATGTATATAAAAGTCCCACGGGGACGTAGAGGCCAACTCGCCAGGAATGTTGTCAAATAATAGCGCCGAAATGTTAGGTTGGGTTAGGTTAGGTTATATTACGTTATTGATGGATATGAAAGTCTCACGGAGTCGTAGAGGCCAACTCGCCAGGAATGTTGTCAAATATTACCGCCGAGATGATAGGTTGGGTTAGGTTAGATTATATTACGTTTTTGAAGTATATAAAGGCCCCACGGAGACGTAGAGGCCAACTCGCCAGGAATGTCGTCAAATATTACCGCCGAGATGTTAGGTTGTGTTAGGTTAGGTTATATTACGTTATTGATGTATATAAAGGCCCCACGGAGACGTAGAGGCCAACACGCCAGGAATGTTGTCAAATATTACCGCTGAGATGTTAGGTTGTGTTAGGTTAGGTTATATTACGTTTTTGATGTATATGAAGGCCCCACGGAGACGTAGAGGCCAACTCGACAGGAATGTTGTCAAATAATAGCGCCGAGATATTAGGTTGTGTTAGGTTAGGTTATATTACGTTACTGATGTATATAAAATTCCCACGGAAACGTAGAGGACAACTTGCCAGGAATGTTGTCAAATATTACCGCCGAGATGATAGGTTGGGTTAGGTTAGATTATATTACGTTATTGAAGTATATGAAGGTCCCACGGAGACGTAGAGGCCAACTCGCCAGGAATGTTGTCAAATAATAGCGCCGAAAGGTTAGGTTGCGTTAGGTTAGGTTATATTACGTTATTGATGTATATAAAGCTCTCACGGAAACGTAGAGGCCAACAAGCCAGGAATGTGGTTAAACATTAGGTCCGAGACGTTATTTTGGGTTAGGTTAGGTTATATTACGTTATTGATGTATATTAGAGCCCCACGGAAACGTAGAGGCCAACTCGCCAGGAATGTTGTTAAATATTAGTGCCGAGAGATTGGGTTGTGTTAGGTTAGGTTATATTCCGTTATTGATGTATATAAGGCCCTACGGAGACGTAGAGTCCAACTCGCCAGGAATGTTGTCAAATATTACCGCCGAGATGTTAGGTTGGGTTAGGTTAGGTTATATTACGTTATTGATGTATATAAAATTCCCACGGAGACGTAGAGTCCAACTCGCCAGGAATGTTGTCAAATATTAGTACCGAGATGTTAGGTTGTGTTAGGTTAGGTTATATTACGCTATTGATGTATATAAAAGTCTCACGGAGACGTAGACGCCAACCCGACAGGAATGTTGTCAAATAATATCGCCGAGATCTTAGTTTGGGTTAGGTTAGGTTGTATTACGCTATTGATGTATATAAAAATCCCACGGAGACGTAGAGCCCAACAAGCCAGGAATGTGGTCAAATAATACCGCCGAAAGGTTAGGTTGGGTTAGGGTAGGTTATATTACGTTATTGATGTATATGAAGGTCCCACGGAGACGTAGAGGCCAACTCGCCAGGAATGTTGTCAAATAATAGCGCCGAAAAGTTAGGTTGGGTTAGGTTAGGTTATATTACGTAATTGATGTATATAAAAGTCCCACGGAGACGTAGAGGCCAACTCGCCAGGAATGTTGTCAAACAATAGCGCCAAAAGGTTAGGTTGGGTTAGGTTAGGTTATATTACGTTATTGATGGATATGAAGGTCTCACGGAGACGTAGAGGCTAACTCGCCAGGAATGTTGTCAAATATTACCGCCGAGATGTTAGGTTGGGTTAGGATAGGTTATATTACGTTACTGTTGTATATAAAATTCCCACGGAGACGTAGAGGCCAACTCGCCAGGAATGTTGTCGAATATTACCGCCGAAATGTTAGGTTGGGTTAGGTTAGGTTATATTATGTTATTGATGTATATAAAGGTCTCACGGAAACGTAGAGTCCAACTCGCCAGGTATGTTGTCAAATATTACCGCCGAGATGTTAGGTTGGGTTAGGTTAGGTTATATTACGTTATTGATGTATATAAAGGTCTCACGGAAACGTAGAGGCCAATTCGCCAGGAATGTTGTCAAATAATAGCGCCGAAATGTTAGGTTGGGTTAGGTTATGTTATATTACGTTATTGATGTATATAAAGGTCTCACGGAAACGTAGAGGCCAACAAGCCAGGAATGTGGTTAAACATTACCTCCGAGACGTTAATTTGGGTTAGGTTAAGTTATATTACGTTATTGATGTATATAAAAGCCCCACGGAAACGTAGAGGCCAACTCGCCAGGAATGTTGTCAAATAATAGCGTCGAGAGGTTAGGTTGGGTTATATAAGGTTATATTACGTTATTGATGGATATGAAGGTCTCACGGAGACCTAGAGCCCAACTCGCCAGGAATGTTGTCAAATATTACCGCCGAGATGTTATGTTGGCTTAGGTTAGGTTATATTACGTTATTGATGTATATGAAGTTCCCACGGAGACGTAGAGTCCAACTCGCCAGGTATGTTGTCAAATAATACCGCCGAGATGATAGGTTGTGTTAGGTTAGGTAATTTTACGTTATTGATGTATATGAAGGTCCCACGGAGACGTAGAGGCCAATTCGCCAGGAATGTTGTCAACTATTACCGCCGAGATGTTAGGTTCGGTTAGGTTAGGTTATATTACGTTATTGATGTATATAAAGGTCTCACGGAAACGTAGAGGCCAACAAGCCAGGAATGTGGTTAAACGTTACCTCCGAGACGTTACTTTGGGTTAGGTTAGGTTATATTACGTTATTGATGTATATGAAGGTCCCACGGAGACGCAGAGGCCAACTCGCCAGGAATGTTGTCAAATATTAGTAACGAGAGGTTGGGTTGGGTTGGGTTAGGTTATATTACGTTATTGATGTATATGAAGGTCCCACGGAGACGTAGAGGCCGACTCGACAGAAATGTTGTCAAATAATAGCGCCGAAAGGTTAGGTTGCGTTAGGTTAGGTTATATTACGTTATTGATGTATATAAAAGTCCCACGGGGACGTAGAGGCCAACTCGCCAGGAATGTTGTCAAATAATAGCGCCGAAATGTTAGGTTGGGTTAGGTTAGGTTATATTACGTTATTGATGTATATAAAAGCCCCACGGATACGTAGAGGCCAACTCGCCAGGAATGTTGTCAAATAATAGCGTCGAGAGGTTAGGTTGGGTTATATAAGGTTATATTACGTTATTGATGGATATGAAGGTCTCACGGAGACCTAGAGCCCAACTCGCCAGGAATGTTGTCAAATATTACCGCCGAGATGTTATGTTGGCTTAGGTTAGGTTATATTACGTTATTGATGTATATGAAGTTCCCACGGAGACGTAGAGTCCAACTCGCCAGGTATGTTGTCAAATAATACCGCCGAGATGATAGGTTGGGTTAGGTTAGGTAATTTTACGTTATTGATGTATATGAAGGTCCCACGGAGACGTAGAGGCCAATTCGCCAGGAATGTTGTCAACTATTACCGCCGAGATGTTAGGTTCGGTTAGGTTAGGTTATATTACGTTATTGATGTATATAAAGGTCTCACGGAAACGTAGAGGCCAACAAGCCAGGAATGTGGTTAAACGTTACCTCCGAGACGTTACTTTGGGTTAGGTTAGGTTATATTACGTTATTGATGTATATGAAGGTCCCACGGAGACGCAGAGGCCAACTCGCCAGGAATGTTGTCAAATATTAGTAACGAGAGGTTGGGTTGGGTTGGGTTAGGTTATATTACGTTATTGATGTATATGAAGGTCCCACGGAGACGCAGAGGCCAACTCGCCAGGAATGTTGTCAAATATTAGTAACGAGAGGTTGGGTTGGGTTGGGTTAGGTTATATTACGTTATTGATGTATATGAAGGTCCCACGGAGACGTAGAGGCCGACTCGACAGAAATGTTGTCAAATAATAGCGCCGAAAGGTTAGGTTGCGTTAGGTTAGGTTATATTACGTTATTGATGTATATAAAAGTCCCACGGGGACGTAGAGGCCAACTCGCCAGGAATGTTGTCAAATAGTAGCGCCGAAATGTTAGGTTGGGTTAGGTTAGGTTATATTACGTTATTGATGGATATGAAAGTCTCACGGAGTCGTAGAGGCCAACTCGCCAGGAATGTTGTCAAATATTACCGCCGAGATGATAGGTTGGGTTAGGTTAGATTATATTACGTTATTGAAGTATATGAAGGTCCCACGGAGACGTAGAGGCCAACTCGCCAGGAATGTTGTCAAATAATAGCGCCGAAAGGTTAGGTTGGGTTAGGTTAGGTTATATTACGTTATTGATGTATATAAAGGCCCCACGGAGACGTAGAGGCCAACTCGCCAGGAATGTGGTCAAATATTACCGCCGAGATGTTAGGTTGGGTTAGGTTAGGTTATATTACGTTATTGATGTATATAAAGCTCTCACGGAAACGTAGAGGCCAACAAGCCAGGAATGTGGTTAGACATTAGCTCCGAGACGTTATTTTGGGTTAGGTTAGGTTATATTACGTTATTGATGTATATAAGAGCCCCACGGAAACGTAGAGGCCAACTCGCCAGGAATGTTGTTAAATACTAGTGCCGAGAGATTGGGTTGTGTTAGGTTAGGTTATATTCCGTTATTGATGTATATAAGGCCCTACGGAGACGTAGAGGCCAACTCGCCAGGAATGTTGTCAAATATTACCGCCGAGATGTTAGGTTGGGTTAGGTTAGGTTATATTACGTTATTGATGTATATAAAATTCCCACGGAGACGTAGAGTCCAACTCGCCAGGAATGTTGTCAAATATTAGTACCGAGATGTTAGGTTGTGTTAGGTTAGGTTATATTACGCTATTGATGTATATAAAAGTCTCACGGAGACGTAGACGCCAACCCGACAGGAATGTTGTCAAATAATATCGCCGAGATCTTAGTTTGGGTTAGGTTAGGTTGTATTACGCTATTGATGTATATAAAAATCCCACGGAGACGTAGAGCCCAACAAGCCAGGAATGTGGTCAAATAATACCGCCGAAAGGTTAGGTTGGGTTAGGTTAGGTTATATTACGTTATTGATGTATATGAAGGTCCCACGGAGACGTAGAGGCTAACTCGCCAGGAATGTTGTCAAATAATAGCGCCGAAAAGTTAGGTTGGGTTAGGTTAGGTTATATTACGTAATTGATGTATATAAAAGTCCCACGGAGACGTAGAGGCCAACTCGCCAGGAATGTTGTCAAATAATAGCGCCGAGATATTATGTTGTGTTAGGTTAGGTTATATTACGTTACTGATGTATATAAAATTCCCACGGAAACGTAGAGGACAACTTGCCAGGAATGTTGTCAAATATTACCGCCGAAATGTTAGGTTGGCTTAGGTTAGTTTATATTACGTTATTGACGTATATGAAGGTCCCACGGAGACGTAGAGTCCAACTGGCCAGGAATGTTGTCAAATATTACCGCCGAGATGATAGGTTGGGTTAGGTTAGATTATATTACGTTATTGAAGTATATGAAGGTCCCACGGAGACGTAGAGGCCAACTCGCCAGGAATGTTGTCAAACAATAGCGCCAAAAGGTTAGGTTGGGTTAGGTTAGGTTATATTACGTTATTGATGGATATGAAGGTCTCACGGAGACGTAGAGGCTAACTCGCCAGGAATGTTGTCAAATATTACCGCCGAGATGTTAGGTTGGGTTAGGATAGGTTATATTACGTTACTGTTGTATATAAAATTCCCACGGAGACGTAGAGGCCAACTCGCCAGGAATGTTGTCGAATATTACCGCCGAAATGTTAGGTTGGGTTAGGTTAGGTTATATTATGTTATTGATGTATATAAAGGTCTCACGGAAACGTAGAGTCCAACTCGCCAGGTATGTTGTCAAATATTACCGCCGAGATGTTAGGTTGGGTTAGGTTAGGTTATATTACGTTATTGATGTATATAAAGGTCTCACGGAAACGTAGAGGCCAATTCGCCAGGAATGTTGTCAAATAATAGCGCCGAAATGTTAGGTTGGGTTAGGTTATGTTATATTACGTTATTGATGTATATAAAGGTCTCACGGAAACGTAGAGGCCAACAAGCCAGGAATGTGGTTAAACATTACCTCCGAGACGTTAATTTGGGTTAGGTTAAGTTATATTACGTTATTGATGTATATAAAAGCCCCACGGAAACGTAGAGGCCAACTCGCCAGGAATGTTGTCAAATAATAGCGTCGAGAGGTTAGGTTGGGTTATATAAGGTTATATTACGTTATTGATGGATATGAAGGTCTCACGGAGACCTAGAGCCCAACTCGCCAGGAATGTTGTCAAATATTACCGCCGAGATGTTATGTTGGCTTAGGTTAGGTTATATTACGTTATTGATGTATATGAAGTTCCCACGGAGACGTAGAGTCCAACTCGCCAGGTATGTTGTCAAATAATACCGCCGAGATGATAGGTTGTGTTAGGTTAGGTAATTTTACGTTATTGATGTATATGAAGGTCCCACGGAGACGTAGAGGCCAATTCGCCAGGAATGTTGTCAACTATTACCGCCGAGATGTTAGGTTCGGTTAGGTTAGGTTATATTACGTTATTGATGTATATAAAGGTCTCACGGAAACGTAGAGGCCAACAAGCCAGGAATGTGGTTAAACGTTACCTCCGAGACGTTACTTTGGGTTAGGTTAGGTTATATTACGTTATTGATGTATATGAAGGTCCCACGGAGACGCAGAGGCCAACTCGCCAGGAATGTTGTCAAATATTAGTAACGAGAGGTTGGGTTGGGTTGGGTTAGGTTATATTACGTTATTGATGTATATGAAGGTCCCACGGAGACGTAGAGGCCGACTCGACAGAAATGTTGTCAAATAATAGCGCCGAAAGGTTAGGTTGCGTTAGGTTAGGTTATATTACGTTATTGATGTATATAAAAGTCCCACGGGGACGTAGAGGCCAACTCGCCAGGAATGTTGTCAAATAATAGCGCCGAAATGTTAGGTTGGGTTAGGTTAGGTTATATTACGTTATTGATGTATATAAAAGCCCCACGGATACGTAGAGGCCAACTCGCCAGGAATGTTGTCAAATAATAGCGTCGAGAGGTTAGGTTGGGTTATATAAGGTTATATTACGTTATTGATGGATATGAAGGTCTCACGGAGACCTAGAGCCCAACTCGCCAGGAATGTTGTCAAATATTACCGCCGAGATGTTATGTTGGCTTAGGTTAGGTTATATTACGTTATTGATGTATATGAAGTTCCCACGGAGACGTAGAGTCCAACTCGCCAGGTATGTTGTCAAATAATACCGCCGAGATGATAGGTTGGGTTAGGTTAGGTAATTTTACGTTATTGATGTATATGAAGGTCCCACGGAGACGTAGAGGCCAATTCGCCAGGAATGTTGTCAACTATTACCGCCGAGATGTTAGGTTCGGTTAGGTTAGGTTATATTACGTTATTGATGTATATAAAGGTCTCACGGAAACGTAGAGGCCAACAAGCCAGGAATGTGGTTAAACGTTACCTCCGAGACGTTACTTTGGGTTAGGTTAGGTTATATTACGTTATTGATGTATATGAAGGTCCCACGGAGACGCAGAGGCCAACTCGCCAGGAATGTTGTCAAATATTAGTAACGAGAGGTTGGGTTGGGTTGGGTTAGGTTATATTACGTTATTGATGTATATGAAGGTCCCACGGAGACGCAGAGGCCAACTCGCCAGGAATGTTGTCAAATATTAGTAACGAGAGGTTGGGTTGGGTTGGGTTAGGTTATATTACGTTATTGATGTATATGAAGGTCCCACGGAGACGTAGAGGCCGACTCGACAGAAATGTTGTCAAATAATAGCGCCGAAAGGTTAGGTTGCGTTAGGTTAGGTTATATTACGTTATTGATGTATATAAAAGTCCCACGGGGACGTAGAGGCCAACTCGCCAGGAATGTTGTCAAATATTACCGCCGAGATGTTAGGTTGGGTTAGGTTAGGTTATATTACGTTATTGATGTATATAAAATTCCCACGGAGACGTAGAGTCCAACTCGCCAGGAATGTTGTCAAATATTAGTACCGAGATGTTAGGTTGTGTTAGGTTAGGTTATATTACGCTATTGATGTATATAAAAGTCTCACGGAGACGTAGACGCCAACCCGACAGGAATGTTGTCAAATAATATCGCCGAGATCTTAGTTTGGGTTAGGTTAGGTTGTATTACGCTATTGATGTATATAAAAATCCCACGGAGACGTAGAGCCCAACAAGCCAGGAATGTGGTCAAATAATACCGCCGAAAGGTTAGGTTGGGTTAGGTTAGGTTATATTACGTTATTGATGTATATGAAGGTCCCACGGAGACGTAGAGGCTAACTCGCCAGGAATGTTGTCAAATAATAGCGCCGAAAAGTTAGGTTGGGTTAGGTTAGGTTATATTACGTAATTGATGTATATAAAAGTCCCACGGAGACGTAGAGGCCAACTCGCCAGGAATGTTGTCAAATAATAGCGCCAAGATATTATGTTGTGTTAGGTTAGGTTATATTACGTTACTGATGTATATAAAATTCCCACGGAAACGTAGAGGACAACTTGCCAGGAATGTTGTCAAATATTACCGCCGAAATGTTAGGTTGGCTTAGGTTAGTTTATATTACGTTATTGACGTATATGAAGGTCCCACGGAGACGTAGAGTCCAACTGGCCAGGAATGTTGTCAAATATTACCGCCGAGATGATAGGTTGGGTTAGGTTAGATTATATTACGTTATTGAAGTATATGAAGGTCCCACGGAGACGTAGAGGCCAACTCGCCAGGAATGTTGTCAAATAATAGCGCCGAAATGTTAGGTTGGGTTAGGTTAGGTTATATTACGTTATTGATGTATATAAAGCTCTCACGGAAACGTAGAGGCCAACAAGCCAGGAATGTGGTTAAACATTAGCTCCGAGACGTTATTTTGGGTTAGGTTAGGTTATATTACGTTATTGATGTATATAAGAGCCCCACGGAGACGTAGAGGCCAACTCGCCAGGAATGTTGTCAAATATTACCGCCGAGATGTTAGGTTGGGTTAGGTTAGGTTATATTACGTTATTGATGTATATAAAATTCCCACGGAGACGTAGAGTCCAACTCGCCAGGAATGTTGTCAAATATTAGTACCGAGATGTTAGGTTGTGTTAGGTTAGGTTATATTACGCTATTGATGTATATAAAAGTCTCACGGAGACGTAGACGCCAACCCGACAGGAATGTTGTCAAATAATATCGCCGAGATCTTAGTTTGGGTTAGGTTAGGTTGTATTACGCTATTGATGTATATAAAAATCCCGCGGAGACGTAGAGCCCAACAAGCCAGGAATGTGGTCAAATAATACCGCCGAAAGGTTAGGTTGGGTTAGGTTAGGTTATATTACGTTATTGATGTATATGAAGGTCCCACGGAGACGTAGAGGCCAACTCGCCAGGAATGTTGTCAAATAATAGCGCCGAAAAGTTAGGTTGGGTTAGGTTAGGTTATATTACGTAATTGATGTATATAAAAGTCCCACGGAGACGTAGAGGCCAACTCGCCA
The DNA here is from genome assembly GCA_963969225.1 of Xylocopa violacea. NCBI lineage: Eukaryota > Metazoa > Arthropoda > Insecta > Hymenoptera > Apidae > Xylocopa > Xylocopa violacea. The sequence continues at coordinate 92,814 of CAXAJV010000618.1, read as the reverse complement.
GGAATGTTGTCAAATAATAGCGCCGAAAGGTTAGGTTGGGTTAGGTTAGGTTATATTACGTTATTGATGGATATGAAGGTCTCACGGAGACGTAGAGCCTAACTCGCACGGAATGTTGTCAAATATTACCGCCGAGATCTTAGGTTGTGTTAGGTTAGGTTATATTACGTTACAGATGTATATAAAATTCCCACGGAGACGTAGAGGCCAACTCGCCAGGAATGTTGTCAAATATTACCGCCGAAATGTTAGGTTGGGATAGGTTAGGTTATATTATGTTATTGATGTATATAAAGGTCTCACGGAAACGTAGAGGCCAACAAGCCAGGAATGTGGTTAAACATTACCTCCGAGACGATAATTTGGGTTAAGTTAGGTTATATTACGTTATTGATGTATATAAAAGCCCCACGGAGACGTAGAGGCCAACAAGTCAGGAATGTGGTCAAATAATAGCGCCGAAAGTTTAGGTTGGGTTAGGTTAGGTTATATTACGTTATTGATGTATATGAAGGTCCCACGGAGACGTAGAGTCCAACTCGCCAGGAATGTTGTCAAATATTAGTACCGAGAGGTTGGGTTGCGTTGGGTTAGGTTATATTACGTTCTTGATGTATATGAAGGTCCCACAGAGACGTAGAGGCCGACTCGAAAGGAATGTTGTCAAATAATAGCGCCGAGATCTTAGGTTGTGTTAGGATATGTTATATTACGTTACTGATGTATATAAAATTCCCACGGAGACGTAGACTCCAACTCGCCAGGAATGTTGTCAAATATTAGTACCGAGATGTTAGGTTGTGTTAGGTTAGGTTATATTACGTTATTGATGGATATGAATGTCTCACGGAGACGTAGAGGCCAACTCGCCAGGAATGTTGTCAAATATTACCGCCGAGATGTTAGGTTAGGTTATATTACGTTATTGATGTATATGAAGGTCCCACGGAGACGCAGAGGCCAACTCGCCAGGAATGTTGTCAAATAATAGCGCCGAAATGTTAGGTTGGGTTAGGTTAGGTTATATTACGTTATTGATGTATATAAAAGCCCCACGGATACGTAGAGGCCAACTCGCCAGGAATGTTGTCAAATAATAGCGTCGAGAGGTTAGGTTGGGTTATATAAGGTTATATTACGTTATTGATGGATATGAAGGTCTCACGGAGACGTAGAGGCTAACTCGCCAGGAATGTTGTCAAATATTACCGCCGAGATGTTAGGTTGGGTTAGGATAGGTTATATTACGTTACTGTTGTATATAAAATTCCCACGGAGACGTAGAGGCCAACTCGCCAGGAATGTTGTCGAATATTACCGCCGAAATGTTAGGTTGGGTTAGGTTAGGTTATATTACGTTATTGATGTATATAAAGCTCTCACGGAAACGTAGAGGCCAACAAGCCAGGAATGTGGTTAGACATTAGCTCCGAGACGTTATTTTGGGTTAGGTTAGGTTATATTACGTTATTGATGTATATAAGAGCCCCACGGAAACGTAGAGGCCAACTCGCCGGGAATGTTGTTAAATATTAGTGCCGAGAGATTGGGTTGTGTTAGGTTAGGTTATATTCCGTTATTGATGTATATAAGGCCCTACGGAGACGTAGAGGCCAACTCGCCAGGAATGTTGTCAAATATTACCGCCGAGATGTTAGGTTGGGTTAGGTTAGGTTATATTACGTTATTGATGTATATAAAATTCCCACGGAGACGTAGAGTCCAACTCGCCAGGAATGTTGTCAAATATTAGTACCGAGATGTTAGGTTGTGTTAGGTTAGGTTATATTACGCTATTGATGTATATAAAAGTCTCACGGAGACGTAGACGCCAACCCGACAGGAATGTTGTCAAATAATATCGCCGAGATCTTAGTTTGGGTTAGGTTAGGTTGTATTACGCTATTGATGTATATAAAAATCCCACGGAGACGTAGAGCCCAACAAGCCAGGAATGTGGTCAAATAATACCGCCGAAAGGTTAGGTTGGGTTAGGTTAGGTTATATTACGTTATTGATGTATATGAAGGTCCCACGGAGACGTAGAGGCCAACTCGCCAGGAATGTTGTCAAATAATAGCGCCGAAAAGTTAGGTTGGGTTAGGTTAGGTTATATTACGTAATTGATGTATATAAAAGTCCCACGGAGACGTAGAGGCCAACTCGCCAGGAATGTTGTCAAATAATAGCGCCGAGATATTAGGTTGTGTTAGGTTAGGTTATATTACGTTACTGATGTATATAAAATTCCCACGGAAACGTAGAGGACAACTTGCCAGGAATGTTGTCAAATATTACCGCCGAAATGTTAGGTTGGCTTAGGTTAGTTTATATTACGTTATTGACGTATATGAAGGTCCCACGGAGACGTAGAGTCCAACTCGCCAGGAATGTTGTCAAATATTACCGCCGAGATGATAGGTTGGGTTAGGTTAGATTATATTACGTTATTGAAGTATATGAAGGTCCCACGGAGACGTAGAGGCCAACTCGCCAGGAATGTTGTCAAATAATAGCGCCGAAAGGTTAGGTTGGGTTAGGTTAGGTTATATTACGTTATTGATGTATATAAAGGCCCCACGGAGACGTAGAGGCCAACTCGCCAGGAATGTGGTCAAATATTACCGCCGAGATGTTAGGTTGGGTTAGGTTAGGTTATATTACGTTATTGATGTATATAAAGCTCTCACGGAAACGTAGAGGCCAACAAGCCAGGAATGTGGTTAAACATTAGCTCCGAGACGTTATTTTGGGTTAGGTTAGGTTATATTACGTTATTGATGTATATAAGAGCCCCACGGAAACGTAGAGGCCAACTCGCCAGGAATGTTGTTAAATATTAGTGCCGAGAGGTTGGGTTGTGTTAGGTTAGGTTATATTCCGTTATTGATGTATATAAGGCCCTACGGAGACCTAGAGGCCAACTCGCCAGGAATGTTGTCAAATATTACCGCCGAGATGTTAGGTTGGGTTAGGTTAGGTTATATTACGTTATTGATGTATATAAAATTCCCACGGAGACGTAGAGTCCAACTCGCCAGGAATGTTGTCAAATATTAGTACCGAGATGTTAGGTTGTGTTAGGTTAGGTTATATTACGCTATTGATGTATATAAAAGTCTCACGGAGACGTAGACGCCAACCCGACAGGAATGTTGTCAAATAATATCGCCGAGATCTTAGTTTGGGTTAGGTTAGGTTGTATTACGCTATTGATGTATATAAAAATCCCACGGAGACGTAGAGCCCAACAAGCCAGGAATGTGGTCAAATAATACCGCCGAAAGGTTAGGTTGGGTTAGGTTAGGTTATATTACGTTATTGATGTATATGAAGGTCCCACGGAGACGTAGAGGCCAACTCGCACGGAATGTTGTCAAATATTACCGCCGAGATCTTAGGTTGTGTTAGGTTAGGTTATATTACGTTACAGATGTATATAAAATTCCCACGAAGACGTAGAGGCCAACTCGCCAGGAATGTTGTCAAATATTACCGCCGAAATGTTAGGTTGGGATAGGTTAGGTTATATTATGTTATTGATGTATATAAAGGTCTCACGGAAACGTAGAGGCCAACAAGCCAGGAATGTGGTTAAACATTACCTCCGAGACGATAATTTGGGTTAAGTTAGGTTATATTACGTTATTGATGTATATAAAAGCCCCACGGAGACGTAGAGGCCAACAAGTCAGGAATGTGGTCAAATAATAGCGCCGAAAGGTTAGGTTGGGTTAGGTTAGGTTATATTACGTTATTGATGCATATGAAGGTCCCACGGAGACGTAGAGTCCAACTCGCCAGGAATGTTGTCAAATATTAGTACCGAGAGGTTGGGTTGGGTTGGGTTAGGTTATATTACGTTCTTGATGTATATGAAGGTCCCACAGAGACGTAGAGGCCGACTCGAAAGGAATGTTGTCAAATAATAGCGCCGAGATCTTAGGTTGTGTTAGGTTATGTTATATTACGTTACTGATGTATATAAAATTCCCACGGAGACGTAGAGTCCAACTCGCCAGTAATATTGTCAAATATTAGTGCCGAGAGGTTGGGTTGTGTTAGGTTAGGTTATATTACGTTATTGATGTATATAAGGCCCTACGGAGACGTAGAGGCCGACTCGACAGGAATGTCGTCAAATATTAGTGCCGAGAGGTTGGGTTGTGTTAGGTTAGGTTATATTACGTTATTGACGTATATAAGGCCCTACGGAGACGTAGAGGCCAACTCGCCAGGAATGTTGTCAAATATTACCGCCGAGGTGTTAGGTTGGGTTAGGTTAGGTTATATTACGTTATTGATGTATATAAAATTCCCACGGAGACGTAGACTCCAACTCGCCAGGAATGTTGTCAAATATTAGTACCGAGATGTTAGGTTGTGTTAGGTTAGGTTATATTACGTTATTGATGGATATGAATGTCTCACGGAGACGTAGAGGCCAACTCGCCAGGAATGTTGTCAAATATTACCGCCGAGATGTTAGGTTAGGTTATATTACGTTATTGATGTATATGAAGGTCCCACGGAGACGCAGAGGCCAACTCGCCAGGAATGTTGTCAAATATTAGTAACGAGAGGTTGGGTTGGGTTGGGTTAGGTTATATTACGTTATTGATGTATATGAAGGTCCCACGGAGACGTAGAGGCCGACTCGACAGAAATGTTGTCAAATAATAGCGCCGAAAGGTTAGGTTGCGTTAGGTTAGGTTATATTACGTTATTGATGTATATAAAAGTCCCACGGGGATGTAGAGGCCAACTCGCCAGGAATGTTGTCAAATAGTAGCGCCGAAATGTTAGGTTGGGTTAGGTTAGGTTATATTACGTTATTGATGGATATGAAAGTCTCACGGAGTCGTAGAGGCCAACTCGCCAGGAATGTTGTCAAATATTACCGCCGAGATGATAGGTTGGGTTAGATTAGATTATATTACGTTTTTGAAGTATATAAAGGCCCCACGGAGACGTAGAGGCCAACTCGCCAGGAATGTCGTCAAATATTACCACCGAGATGTTAGGTTGTGTTAGGTTAGGTTATATTACGTTATTGATGTATATAAAGGCCCCACGGAGACGTAGAGGCCAACTCGCCAGGAATGTTGTCAAATATTACCGCTGAGATGTTAGGTTGTGTTAGGTTAGGTTATATTACGTTTTTGATGTATATGAAGGCCCCACGGAGACGTAGAGGCCAACTCGACAGGAATGTTGTCAAATAATAGCGCCGAGATATTAGGTTGTGTTAGGTTAGGTTATATTACGTTACTGATGTATATAAAATTCCCACGGAAACGTAGAGGACAACTTGCCAGGAATGTTGTCAAATATTACCGCCGAAATGTTAGGTTGGCTTAGGTTAGTTTATATTACGTTATTGACGTATATGAAGGTCCCACGGAGACGTAGAGTCCAACTCGCCAGGAATGTTGTCAAATATTACCGCCGAGATGATAGGTTGGGTTAGGTTAGATTATATTACGTTATTGAAGTATATGAAGGTCCCACGGAGACGTAGAGGCCAACTCGCCAGGAATGTTGTCAAATAATAGCGCCGAAAGGTTAGGTTGGGTTAGGTTAGGTTATATTACGTTATTGATGTATATAAAGGCCCCACGGAGACGTAGAGGCCAACTCGCCAGGAATGTGGTCAAATATTACCGCCGAGATGTTAGGTTGGGTTAGGTTAGGTTATATTACGTTATTGATGTATATAAAGCTCTCACGGAAACGTAGAGGCCAACCAGCCAGGAATGTGGTTAGACATTAGCTCCGAGACGTTATTTTGGGTTAGGTTAGGTTATATTACGTTATTGATGTATATAAGAGCCCCACGGAAACGTAGAGGCCAACTCGCCAGGAATGTTGTTAAATATTAGTGCCGAGAGATTGCGTTGTGTTAGGTTAGGTTATATTCCGTTATTGATGTATATAAGGCCCTACGGAGACGTAGAGGCCAACTCGCCAGGAATGTTGTCAAATATTACCGCCGAGATGTTAGGTTGGGTTAGGTTAGGTTATATTACGTTATTGATGTATATAAAATTCCCACGGAGACGTAGAGTCCAACTCGCCAGGAATGTTGTCAAATATTAGTACCGAGATGTTAGGTTGTGTTAGGTTAGGTTATATTACGCTATTGATGTATATAAAAGTCTCACGGAGACGTAGACGCCAACCCGACAGGAATGTTGTCAAATAATATCGCCGAGATCTTAGTTTGGGTTAGGTTAGGTTGTATTACGCTATTGATGTATATAAAAATCCCACGGAGACGTAGAGCCCAACAAGCCAGTAATGTGGCCAAATAATACCGCCGAAAGGTTAGGTTGGGTTAGGTTAGGTTATATTACGTTATTGATGTATATGAAGGTCCCACGGAGACGTAGAGGCCAACTCGCCAGGAATGTTGTCAAATAATAGCGCCGAAAAGTTAGGTTGGGTTAGGTTAGGTTATATTACGTAATTGATGTATATAAAAGTCCCACGGAGACGTAGAGGCCAACTCGCCAGGAATGTTGTCAAATAATAGCGCCGAGATATTAGGTTGTGTTAGGTTAGGTTATATTACGTTACTGATGTATATAAAATTCCCACGGAAACGTAGAGGACAACTTGCCAGGAATGTTGTCAAATATTACCGCCGAAATGTTAGGTTGGCTTAGGTTAGTTTATATTACGTTATTGACGTATATGAAGGTCCCACGGAGACGTAGAGTCCAACTCGCCAGGAATGTTGTCAAATATTACCGCCGAGATGATAGGTTGGGTTAGGTTAGATTATATTACGTTATTGAAGTATATGAAGGTCCCACGGAGACGTAGAGGCCAACTCGCCAGGAATGTTGTCAAATAATAGCGCCGAAAGGTTAGGTTGGGTTAGGTTAGGTTATATTACGTTATTGATGTATATAAAGGCCCCACGGAGACGTAGAGGCCAACTCGCCAGGAATGTGGTCAAATATTACCGCCGAGATGTTAGGTTGGGTTAGGTTAGGTTATATTACGTTATTGATGTATATAAAGCTCTCACGGAAACGTAGAGGCCAACAAGCCAGGAATGTGGTTAAACATTAGCTCCGAGACGTTATTTTGGGTTAGGTTAGGTTATATTACGTTATTGATGTATATAAGAGCCCCACGGAAACGTAGAGGCCAACTCGCCAGGAATGTTGTTAAATATTAGTGCCGAGAGGTTGGGTTGTGTTAGGTTAGGTTATATTCCGTTATTGATGTATATAAGGCCCTACGGAGACGTAGAGGCCAACTCGCCAGGAATGTTGTCAAATATTACCGCCGAGATGTTAGGTTGGGTTAGGTTAGGTTATATTACGTTATTGATGTATATAAAATTCCCACGGAGACGTAGAGTCCAACTCGCCAGGAATGTTGTCAAATATTAGTACCGAGATGTTAGGTTGTGTTAGGTTAGGTTATATTACGCTATTGATGTATATAAAAGTCTCACGGAGACGTAGACGCCAACCCGACAGGAATGTTGTCAAATAATATCGCCGAGATCTTAGTTTGGGTTAGGTTAGGTTGTATTACGCTATTGATGTATATAAAAATCCCACGGAGACGTAGAGCCCAACAAGCCAGGAATGTGGTCAAATAATACCGCCGAAAGGTTAGGTTGGGTTAGGTTAGGTTATATTACGTTATTGATGTATATGAAGGTCCCACGGAGACGTAGAGGCCAACTCGCCAGGAATGTTGTCAAATAATAGCGCCGAAAAGTTAGGTTGGGTTAGGTTAGGTTATATTACGTAATTGATGTATATAAAAGTCCCACGGAGACGTAGAGGCCAACTCGCCAGGAATGTTGTCAAATAATAGCGCCGAAAGGTTAGGTTGGGTTAGGTTAGGTTATATAACGTTTTTGAAGTATATAAAGGCCCCACGGAGACGTAGAGGCCAACTCGCCAGGAATGTCGTCAAATATTACCACCGAGATGTTAGGTTGTGTTAGGTTAGGTTATATTACGTTATTGATGTATATAAAGGCCCCACGGAGACGTAGAGGCCAACAAGCCAGGAATGTGGTTAAACATTACCTCCGAGACGATAATTTGGGTTAAGTTAGGTTATATTACGTTATTGATGTATATAAAAGCCCCACGGAGACGTAGAGGCCAACAAGTCAGGAATGTGGTCAAATAATAGCGCCGAAAGGTTAGGTTGGGTTAGGTTAGGTTATATTACGTTATTGATGTATATGAAGGTCCCACGGAGACGTAGAGTCCAACTCGCCAGGAATGTTGTCAAATATTAGTACCGAGAGGTTGGGTTGGGTTGGGTTAGGTTATATTACGTTCTTGATGTATATGAAGGTCCCACAGAGACGTAGAGGCCGACTCGAAAGGAATGTTGTCAAATAATAGCGCCGAGATCTTAGGTTGTGTTAGGATATGTTATATTACGTTACTGATGTATATAAAATTCCCACGGAGACGTAGAGTCCAACTCGCCAGTAATATTGTCAAATATTAGTGCCGAGAGGTTGGGTTGTGTTAGGTTAGGTTATATTACGTTATTGATGTATATAAGGCCCTACGGAGACGTAGAGGCCGACTCGACAGGAATGTCGTCAAATATTAGTGCCGAGAGGTTGGGTTGTGTTAGGTTAGGTTATATTACGTTATTGACGTATATAAGGCCCTACGGAGACGTAGAGGCCAACTCGCCAGGAATGTTGTCAAATATTACCGCCGAGGTGTTAGGTTGGGTTAGGTTAGGTTATATTACGTTATTGATGTATATAAAATTCCCACGGAGACGTAGACTCCAACTCGCCAGGAATGTTGTCAAATATTAGTACCGAGATGTTAGGTTGTGTTAGGTTAGGTTATATTACGTTATTGATGGATATGAATGTCTCACGGAGACGTAGAGGCCAACTCGCCAGGAATGTTGTCAAATATTACCGCCGAGATGTTAGGTTAGGTTATATTACGTTATTGATGTATATGAAGGTCCCACGGAGACGCAGAGGCCAACTCGCCAGGAATGTTGTCAAATAATAGCGCCGAAATGTTAGGTTGGGTTAGGTTAGGTTATATTACGTTATTGATGTATATAAAAGCCCCACGGATACGTAGAGGCCAACTCGCCAGGAATGTTGTCAAATAATAGCGTCGAGAGGTTAGGTTGGGTTATATAAGGTTATATTACGTTATTGATGGATATGAAGGTCTCACGGAGACGTAGAGGCTAACTCGCCAGGAATGTTGTCAAATATTACCGCCGAGATGTTAGGTTGGGTTAGGATGGGTTATATTACGTTACTGTTGTGTATAAAATTCCCACGGAGACGTAGAGGCCAACTCGCCAGGAATGTTGTCGAATATTACCGCCGAAATGTTAGGTTGGGTTAGGTTAGGTTATATTATGTTATTGATGTATATAAAGGTCTCACGGAAACGTAGAGTCCAACTCGCCAGGTATGTTGTCAAATATTACCGCCGAGATGTTAGGTTGGGTTAGGTTAGGTTATATTACGTTATTGATGTATATAAAGGTCTCACGGAAACGTAGAGGCCAATTCGCCAGGAATGTTGTCAAATAATAGCGCCGAAATGTTAGGTTGGGTTAGGTTAGGTTATATTACGTTATTGATGTATATAAAGGTCTCACGGAAACGTAGAGGCCAACAAGCCAGGAATGTGGTTAAACATTACCTCCGAGACGTTAATTTGGGTTAGGTTAAGTTATATTACGTTATTGATGTATATAAAAGCCCCACGGAAACGTAGAGGCCAACTCGCCAGGAATGTTGTCAAATAATAGCGTCGAGAGGTTAGGTTGGGTTATATAAGGTTATATTACGTTATTGATGGATATGAAGGTCTCACGGAGACCTAGAGCCCAACTCGCCAGGAATGTTGTCAAATATTACCGCCGAGATGTTATGTTGGCTTAGGTTAGGTTATATTACGTTATTGATGTATATGAAGTTCCCACGGAGACGTAGAGTCCAACTCGCCAGGTATGTTGTCAAATAATACCGCCGAGATGATAGGTTGTGTTAGGTTAGGTAATTTTACGTTATTGATGTATATGAAGGTCCCACGGAGACGTAGAGGCCAATTCGCCAGGAATGTTGTCAACTATTACCGCCGAGATGTTAGGTTCGGTTAGGTTAGGTTATATTACGTTATTGATGTATATAAAGGTCTCACGGAAACGTAGAGGCCAACAAGCCAGGAATGTGGTTAAACGTTACCTCCGAGACGTTACTTTGGGTTAGGTTAGGTTATATTACGTTATTGATGTATATGAAGGTCCCACGGAGACGCAGAGGCCAACTCGCCAGGAATGTTGTCAAATATTAGTAACGAGAGGTTGGGTTGGGTTGGGTTAGGTTATATTACGTTATTGATGTATATGAAGGTCCCACGGAGACGTAGAGGCCGACTCGACAGAAATGTTGTCAAATAATAGCGCCGAAAGGTTAGGTTGCGTTAGGTTAGGTTATATTACGTTATTGATGTATATAAAAGTCCCACGGGGACGTAGAGGCCAACTCGCCAGGAATGTTGTCAAATAATAGCGCCGAAATGTTAGGTTGGGTTAGGTTAGGTTATATTACGTTATTGATGTATATAAAAGCCCCACGGATACGTAGAGGCCAACTCGCCAGGAATGTTGTCAAATAATAGCGTCGAGAGGTTAGGTTGGGTTATATAAGGTTATATTACGTTATTGATGGATATGAAGGTCTCACGGAGACCTAGAGCCCAACTCGCCAGGAATGTTGTCAAATATTACCGCCGAGATGTTATGTTGGCTTAGGTTAGGTTATATTACGTTATTGATGTATATGAAGTTCCCACGGAGACGTAGAGTCCAACTCGCCAGGTATGTTGTCAAATAATACCGCCGAGATGATAGGTTGGGTTAGGTTAGGTAATTTTACGTTATTGATGTATATGAAGGTCCCACGGAGACGTAGAGGCCAATTCGCCAGGAATGTTGTCAACTATTACCGCCGAGATGTTAGGTTCGGTTAGGTTAGGTTATATTACGTTATTGATGTATGTAAAGGTCTCACGGAAACGTAGAGGCCAACAAGCCAGGAATGTGGTTAAACGTTACCTCCGAGACGTTACTTTGGGTTAGGTTAGGTTATATTACGTTATTGATGTATATGAAGGTCCCACGGAGACGCAGAGGCCAACTCGCCAGGAATGTTGTCAAATATTAGTAACGAGAGGTTGGGTTGGGTTGGGTTAGGTTATATTACGTTATTGATGTATATGAAGGTCCCACGGAGACGTAGAGGCCGACTCGACAGAAATGTTGTCAAATAATAGCGCCGAAAGGTTAGGTTGCGTTAGGTTAGGTTATATTACGTTATTGATGTATATAAAAGTCCCACGGGGACGTAGAGGCCAACTCGCCAGGAATGTTGTCAAATAGTAGCGCCGAAATGTTAGGTTGGGTTAGGTTAGGTTATATTACGTTATTGATGGATATGAAAGTCTCACGGAGTCGTAGAGGCCAACTCGCCAGGAATGTTGTCAAATATTACCGCCGAGATGATAGGTTGGGTTAGATTAGATTATATTACGTTTTTGAAGTATATAAAGGCCCCACGGAGACGTAGAGGCCAACTCGCCAGGAATGTCGTCAAATATTACCACCGAGATGTTAGGTTGTGTTAGGTTAGGTTATATTACGTTATTGATGTATATAAAGGCCCCACGGAGACGTAGAGGCCAACTCGCCAGGAATGTTGTCAAATATTACCGCTGAGATGTTAGGTTGTGTTAGGTTAGGTTATATTACGTTTTTGATGTATATGAAGGCCCCACGGAGACGTAGAGGCCAACTCGACAGGAATGTTGTCAAATAATAGCGCCGAGATATTAGGTTGTGTTAGGTTAGGTTATATTACGTTACTGATGTATATAAAATTCCCACGGAAACGTAGAGGACAACTTGCCAGGAATGTTGTCAAATATTACCGCCGAAATGTTAGGTTGGCTTAGGTTAGTTTATATTACGTTATTGACGTATATGAAGGTCCCACGGAGACGTAGAGTCCAACTCGCCAGGAATGTTGTCAAATATTACCGCCGAGATGATAGGTTGGGTTAGGTTAGATTATATTACGTTATTGAAGTATATGAAGGTCCCACGGAGACGTAGAGGCCAACTCGCCAGGAATGTTGTCAAATAATAGCGCCGAAAGGTTAGGTTGGGTTAGGTTAGGTTATATTACGTTATTGATGTATATAAAGGCCCCACGGAGACGTAGAGGCCAACTCGCCAGGAATGTGGTCAAATATTACCGCCGAGATGTTAGGTTGGGTTAGGTTAGGTTATATTACGTTATTGATGTATATAAAGCTCTCACGGAAACGTAGAGGCCAACAAGCCAGGAATGTGGTTAGACATTAGCTACGAGACGTTATTTTGGGTTAGGTTAGGTTATATTACGTTATTGATGTATATAAGAGCCCCACGGAAACGTAGAGGCCAACTCGCCAGGAATGTTGTTAAATATTAGTGCCGAGAGATTGGGTTGTGTTAGGTTAGGTTATATTCCGTTATTGATGTATATAAGGCCCTACGGAGACGTAGAGGCCAACTCGCCAGGAATGTTGTCAAATATTACCGCCGAGATGTTAGGTTGGGTTAGGTTAGGTTATATTACGTTATTGATGTATATAAAATTCCCACGGAGACGTAGAGTCCAACTCGCCAGGAATGTTGTCAAATATTAGTACCGAGATGTTAGGTTGTGTTAGGTTAGGTTATATTACGCTATTGATGTATATAAAAGTCTCACGGAGACGTAGACGCCAACCCGACAGGAATGTTGTCAAATAATATCGCCGAGATCTTAGTTTGGGTTAGGTTAGGTTGTATTACGCTATTGATGTATATAAAAATCCCACGGAGACGTAGAGCCCAACAAGCCAGGAATGTGGTCAAATAATACCGCCGAAAGGTTAGGTTGGGTTAGGTTAGGTTATATTACGTTATTGATGTATATGAAGGTCCCACGGAGACGTAGAGGCCAACTCGCCAGGAATGTTGTCAAATAATAGCGCCGAAAAGTTAGGTTGGGTTAGGTTAGGTTATATTACGTAATTGATGTATATAAAAGTCCCACGGAGACGTAGAGGCCAACTCGCCAGGAATGTTGTCAAATAATAGCGCCGAGATATTAGGTTGTGTTAGGTTAGGTTATATTACGTTACTGATGTATATAAAATTCCCACGGAAACGTAGAGGACAACTTGCCAGGAATGTTGTCAAATATTACCGCCGAAATGTTAGGTTGGCTTAGGTTAGTTTATATTACGTTATTGACGTATATGAAGGTCCCACGGAGACGTAGAGTCCAACTCGCCAGGAATGTTGTCAAATATTACCGCCGAGATGATAGGTTGGGTTAGGTTAGATTATATTACGTTATTGAAGTATATGAAGGTCCCACGGAGACGTAGAGGCCAACTCGCCAGGAATGTTGTCAAATAATAGCGCCGAAAGGTTAGGTTGGGTTAGGTTAGGTTATATTACGTTATTGATGTATATAAAGGCCCCACGGAGACGTAGAGGCCAACTCGCCAGGAATGTGGTCAAATATTACCGCCGAGATGTTAGGTTGGGTTAGGTTAGGTTATATTACGTTATTGATGTATATAAAGCTCTCACGGAAACGTAAAGGCCAACAAGCCAGGAATGTGGTTAAACATTAGCTCCGAGACGTTATTTTGGGTTAGGTTAGGTTATATTACGTTATTGATGTATATAAGAGCCCCACGGAAACGTAGAGGCCAACTCGCCAGGAATGTTGTTAAATATTAGTGCCGAGAGGTTGGGTTGTGTTAGGTTAGGTTATATTCCGTTATTGATGTATATAAGGCCCTACGGAGACCTAGAGGCCAACTCGCCAGGAATGTTGTCAAATATTACCGCCGAGATGTTAGGTTGGGTTAGGTTAGGTTATATTACGTTATTGATGTATATAAAATTCCCACGGAGACGTAGAGTCCAACTCGCCAGGAATGTTGTCAAATATTAGTACCGAGATGTTAGGTTGTGTTAGGTTAGGTTATATTACGCTATTGATGTATATAAAAGTCTCACGGAGACGTAGACGCCAACCCGACAGGAATGTTGTCAAATAATATCGCCGAGATCTTAGTTTGGGTTAGGTTAGGTTGTATTACGCTATTGATGTATATAAAAATCACACGGAGACGTAGAGCCCAACAAGCCAGGAATGTGGTCAAATAATACCGCCGAAAGGTTAGGTTGGGTTAGGTTAGGTTATATTACGTTATTGATGTATATGAAGGTCCCACGGAGACGTAGAGGCCAACTCGCACGGAATGTTGTCAAATATTACCGCCGAGATCTTAGGTTGTGTTAGGTTAGGTTATATTACGTTACAGATGTATATAAAATTCCCACGGAGACGTAGAGGCCAACTCGCCAGGAATGTTGTCAAATATTACCGCCGAAATGTTAGGTTGGGATAGGTTAGGTTATATTATGTTATTGATGTATATAAAGGTCTCACGGAAACGTAGAGGCCAACAAGCCAGGAATGTGGTTAAACATTACCTCCGAGACGATAATTTGGGTTAAGTTAGGTTATATTACGTTATTGATGTATATAAAAGCCCCACGGAGACGTAGAGGCCAACAAGTCAGGAATGTGGTCAAATAATAGCGCCGAAAGGTTAGGTTGGGTTAGGTTAGGTTATATTACGTTATTGATGCATATGAAGGTCCCACGGAGACGTAGAGTCCAACTCGCCAGGAATGTTGTCAAATATTAGTACCGAGAGGTTGGGTTGGGTTGGGTTAGGTTATATTACGTTCTTGATGTATATGAAGGTCCCACAGAGACGTAGAGGCCGACTCGAAAGGAATGTTGTCAAATAATAGCGCCGAGATCTTAGGTTGTGTTAGGTTATGTTATATTACGTTACTGATGTATATAAAATTCCCACGGAGACGTAGAGTCCAACTCGCCAGTAATATTGTCAAATATTAGTGCCGAGAGGTTGGGTTGTGTTAGGTTAGGTTATATTACGTTATTGATGTATATAAGGCCCTACGGAGACGTAGAGGCCGACTCGACAGGAATGTCGTCAAATATTAGTGCCGAGAGGTTGGGTTGTGTTAGGTTAGGTTATATTACGTTATTGACGTATATAAGGCCCTACGGAGACGTAGAGGCCAACTCGCCAGGAATGTTGTCAAATATTACCGCCGAGGTGTTAGGTTGGGTTAGGTTAGGTTATATTACGTTATTGATGTATATAAAATTCCCACGGAGACGTAGACTCCAACTCGCCAGGAATGTTGTCAAATATTAGTACCGAGATGTTAGGTTGTGTTAGGTTAGGTTATATTACGTTATTGATGGATATGAATGTCTCACGGAGACGTAGAGGCCAACTCGCCAGGAATGTTGTCAAATATTACCGCCGAGATGTTAGGTTAGGTTATATTACGTTATTGATGTATATGAAGGTCCCACGGAGACGCAGAGGCCAACTCGCCAGGAATGTTGTCAAATATTAGTAACGAGAGGTTGGGTTGGGTTGGGTTAGGTTATATTACGTTATTGATGTATATGAAGGTCCCACGGAGACGTAGAGGCCGACTCGACAGAAATGTTGTCAAATAATAGCGCCGAAAGGTTAGGTTGCGTTAGGTTAGGTTATATTACGTTATTGATGTATATAAAAGTCCCACGGGGATGTAGAGGCCAACTCGCCAGGAATGTTGTCAAATAGTAGCGCCGAAATGTTAGGTTGGGTTAGGTTAGGTTATATTACGTTATTGATGGATATGAAAGTCTCACGGAGTCGTAGAGGCCAACTCGCCAGGAATGTTGTCAAATATTACCGCCGAGATGATAGGTTGGGTTAGATTAGATTATATTACGTTTTTGAAGTATATAAAGGCCCCACGGAGACGTAGAGGCCAACTCGCCAGGAATGTCGTCAAATATTACCACCGAGATGTTAGGTTGTGTTAGGTTAGGTTATATTACGTTATTGATGTATATAAAGGCCCCACGGAGACGTAGAGGCCAACTCGCCAGGAATGTTGTCAAATATTACCGCTGAGATGTTAGGTTGTGTTAGGTTAGGTTATATTACGTTTTTGATGTATATGAAGGCCCCACGGAGACGTAGAGGCCAACTCGACAGGAATGTTGTCAAATAATAGCGCCGAGATATTAGGTTGTGTTAGGTTAGGTTATATTACGTTACTGATGTATATAAAATTCCCACGGAAACGTAGAGGACAACTTGCCAGGAATGTTGTCAAATATTACCGCCGAAATGTTAGGTTGGCTTAGGTTAGTTTATATTACGTTATTGACGTATATGAAGGTCCCACGGAGACGTAGAGTCCAACTCGCCAGGAATGTTGTCAAATATTACCGCCGAGATGATAGGTTGGGTTAGGTTAGATTATATTACGTTATTGAAGTATATGAAGGTCCCACGGAGACGTAGAGGCCAACTCGCCAGGAATGTTGTCAAATAATAGCGCCGAAAGGTTAGGTTGGGTTAGGTTAGGTTATATTACGTTATTGATGTATATAAAGGCCCCACGGAGACGTAGAGGCCAACTCGCCAGGAATGTGGTCAAATATTACCGCCGAGATGTTAGGTTGGGTTAGGTTAGGTTATATTACGTTATTGATGTATATAAAGCTCTCACGGAAACGTAGAGGCCAACAAGCCAGGAATGTGGTTAGACATTAGCTCCGAGACGTTATTTTGGGTTAGGTTAGGTTATATTACGTTATTGATGTATATAAGAGCCCCACGGAAACGTAGAGGCCAACTCGCCAGGAATGTTGTTAAATATTAGTGCCGAGAGATTGCGTTGTGTTAGGTTAGGTTATATTCCGTTATTGATGTATATAAGGCCCTACGGAGACGTAGAGGCCAACTCGCCAGGAATGTTGTCAAATATTACCGCCGAGATGTTAGGTTGGGTTAGGTTAGGTTATATTACGTTATTGATGTATATAAAATTCCCACGGAGACGTAGAGTCCAACTCGCCAGGAATGTTGTCAAATATTAGTACCGAGATGTTAGGTTGTGTTAGGTTAGGTTATATTACGCTATTGATGTATATAAAAGTCTCACGGAGACGTAGACGCCAACCCGACAGGAATGTTGTCAAATAATATCGCCGAGATCTTAGTTTGGGTTAGGTTAGGTTGTATTACGCTATTGATGTATATAAAAATCCCACGGAGACGTAGAGCCCAACAAGCCAGGAATGTGGCCAAATAATACCGCCGAAAGGTTAGGTTGGGTTAGGTTAGGTTATATTACGTTATTGATGTATATGAAGGTCCCACGGAGACGTAGAGGCCAACTCGCCAGGAATGTTGTCAAATAATAGCGCCGAAAAGTTAGGTTGGGTTAGGTTAGGTTATATTACGTAATTGATGTATATAAAAGTCCCACGGAGACGTAGAGGCCAACTCGCCAGGAATGTTGTCAAATAATAGCGCCGAGATATTAGGTTGTGTTAGGTTAGGTTATATTACGTTACTGATGTATATAAAATTCCCACGGAAACGTAGAGGACAACTTGCCAGGAATGTTGTCAAATATTACCGCCGAAATGTTAGGTTGGCTTAGGTTAGTTTATATTACGTTATTGACGTATATGAAGGTCCCACGGAGACGTAGAGTCCAACTCGCCAGGAATGTTGTCAAATATTACCGCCGAGATGATAGGTTGGGTTAGGTTAGATTATATTACGTTATTGAAGTATATGAAGGTCCCACGGAGACGTAGAGGCCAACTCGCCAGGAATGTTGTCAAATAATAGCGCCGAAAGGTTAGGTTGGGTTAGGTTAGGTTATATTACGTTATTGATGTATATAAAGGCCCCACGGAGACGTAGAGGCCAACTCGCCAGGAATGTGGTCAAATATTACCGCCGAGATGTTAGGTTGGGTTAGGTTAGGTTATATTACGTTATTGATGTATATAAAGCTCTCACGGAAACGTAGAGGCCAACAAGCCAGGAATGTGGTTAAACATTAGCTCCGAGACGTTATTTTGGGTTAGGTTAGGTTATATTACGTTATTGATGTATATAAGAGCCCCACGGAAACGTAGAGGCCAACTCGCCAGGAATGTTGTTAAATATTAGTGCCGAGAGGTTGGGTTGTGTTAGGTTAGGTTATATTCCGTTATTGATGTATATAAGGCCCTACGGAGACGTAGAGGCCAACTCGCCAGGAATGTTGTCAAATATTACCGCCGAGATGTTAGGTTGGGTTAGGTTAGGTTATATTACGTTATTGATGTATATAAAATTCCCACGGAGACGTAGAGTCCAACTCGCCAGGAATGTTGTCAAATATTAGTACCGAGATGTTAGGTTGTGTTAGGTTAGGTTATATTACGCTATTGATGTATATAAAAGTCTCACGGAGACGTAGACGCCAACCCGACAGGAATGTTGTCAAATAATATCGCCGAGATCTTAGTTTGGGTTAGGTTAGGTTGTATTACGCTATTGATGTATATAAAAATCCCACGGAGACGTAGAGCCCAACAAGCCAGGAATGTGGTCAAATAATACCGCCGAAAGGTTAGGTTGGGTTAGGTTAGGTTATATTACGTTATTGATGTATATGAAGGTCCCACGGAGACGTAGAGGCCAACTCGCCAGGAATGTTGTCAAATAATAGCGCCGAAAAGTTAGGTTGGGTTAGGTTAGGTTATATTACGTAATTGATGTATATAAAAGTCCCACGGAGACGTAGAGGCCAACTCGCCAGGAATGTTGTCAAATAATAGCGCCGAAAGGTTAGGTTGGGTTAGGTTAGGTTATATAACGTTTTTGAAGTATATAAAGGCCCCACGGAGACGTAGAGGCCAACTCGCCAGGAATGTCGTCAAATATTACCACCGAGATGTTAGGTTGTGTTAGGTTAGGTTATATTACGTTATTGATGTATATAAAGGCCCCACGGAGACGTAGAGGCCAACTCGCCAGGAATGTTGTCAAATATTACCGCTGAGATGTTAGGTTGTGTTAGGTTAGGTTATATTACGTTTTTGATGTATATGAAGGCCCCACGGAGACGTAGAGGCCAACTCGACAGGAATGTTGTCAAATAATAGCGCCGAGATATTAGGTTGTGTTAGGTTAGGTTATATTACGTTACTGATGTATATAAAATTCCCACGGAAACGTAGAGGACAACTTGCCAGGAATGTTGTCAAATATTACCGCCGAAATGTTAGGTTGGCTTAGGTTAGTTTATATTACGTTATTGACGTATATGAAGGTCCCACGGAGACGTAGAGTCCAACTCGCCAGGAATGTTGTCAAATATTACCGCCGAGATGATAGGTTGGGTTAGGTTAGATTATATTACGTTATTGAAGTATATGAAGGTCCCACGGAGACGTAGAGGCCAACTCGCCAGGAATGTTGTCAAATAATAGCGCCGAAAGGTTAGGTTGGGTTAGGTTAGGTTATATTACGTTATTGATGTATATAAAGGCCCCACGGAGACGTAGAGGCCAACTCGCCAGGAATGTGGTCAAATATTACCGCCGAGATGTTAGGTTGGGTTAGGTTAGGTTATATTACGTTATTGATGTATATAAAGCTCTCACGGAAACGTAGAGGCCAACAAGCCAGGAATGTGGTTAGACATTAGCTCCGAGACGTTATTTTGGGTTAGGTTAGGTTATATTACGTTATTGATGTATATAAGAGCCCCACGGAAACGTAGAGGCCAACTCGCCAGGAATGTTGTTAAATATTAGTGCCGAGAGATTGGGTTGTGTTAGGTTAGGTTATATTCCGTTATTGATGTATATAAGGCCCTACGGAGACGTAGAGGCCAACTCGCCAGGAATGTTGTCAAATATTACCGCCGAGATGTTAGGTTGGGTTAGGTTAGGTTATATTACGTTATTGATGTATATAAAATTCCCACGGAGACGTAGAGTCCAACTCGCCAGGAATGTTGTCAAATATTAGTACCGAGATGTTAGGTTGTGTTAGGTTAGGTTATATTACGCTATTGATGTATATAAAAGTCTCACGGAGGCGTAGACGCCAACCCGACAGGAATGTTGTCAAATAATATCGCCGAGATCTTAGTTTGGGTTAGGTTAGGTTGTATTACGCTATTGATGTATATAAAAATCCCACGGAGACGTAGAGCCCAACAAGCCAGGAATGTGGTCAAATAATACCGCCGAAAGGTTAGGTTGGGTTAGGTTAGGTTATATTACGTTATTGATGTATATGAAGGTCCCACGGAGACGTAGAGGCCAACTCGCCAGGAATGTTGTCAAATAATAGCGCCGAAAAGTTAGGTTGGGTTAGGTTAGGTTATATTACGTAATTGATGTATATAAAAGTCCCACGGAGACGTAGAGGCCAACTCGCCAGGAATGTTGTCAAATAATAGCGCCGAGATATTAGGTTGTGTTAGGTTAGGTTATATTACGTTACTGATGTATATAAAATTCCCACGGAAACGTAGAGGACAACTTGCCAGGAATGTTGTCAAATATTACCGCCGAAATGTTAGGTTGGCTTAGGTTAGTTTATATTACGTTATTGACGTATATGAAGGTCCCACGGAGACGTAGAGTCCAACTCGCCAGGAATGTTGTCAAATATTACCGCCGAGATGATAGGTTGGGTTAGGTTAGATTATATTACGTTATTGAAGTATATGAAGGTCCCACGGAGACGTAGAGGCCAACTCGCCAGGAATGTTGTCAAATAATAGCGCCGAAAGGTTAGGTTGGGTTAGGTTAGGTTATATTACGTTATTGATGTATATAAAGGCCCCACGGAGACGTAGAGGCCAACTCGCCAGGAATGTGGTCAAATATTACCGCCGAGATGTTAGGTTGGGTTAGGTTAGGTTATATTACGTTATTGATGTATATAAAGCTCTCACGGAAACGTAGAGGCCAACAAGCCAGGAATGTGGTTAAACATTAGCTCCGAGACGTTATTTTGGGTTAGGTTAGGTTATATTACGTTATTGATGTATATAAGAGCCCCACGGAAACGTAGAGGCCAACTCGCCAGGAATGTTGTTAAATATTAGTGCCGAGAGGTTGGGTTGTGTTAGGTTAGGTTATATTCCGTTATTGATGTATATAAGGCCCTACGGAGACGTAGAGGCCAACTCGCCAGGAATGTTGTCAAATATTACCGCCGAGATGTTAGGTTGGGTTAGGTTAGGTTATATTACGTTATTGATGTATATAAAATTCCCACGGAGACGTAGAGTCCAACTCGCCAGGAATGTTGTCAAATATTAGTACCGAGATGTTAGGTTGTGTTAGGTTAGGTTATATTACGCTATTGATGTATATAAAAGTCTCACGGAGACGTAGACGCCAACCCGACAGGAATGTTGTCAAATAATATCGCCGAGATCTTAGTTTGGGTTAGGTTAGGTTGTATTACGCTATTGATGTATATAAAAATCCCACGGAGACGTAGAGCCCAACAAGCCAGGAATGTGGTCAAATAATACCGCCGAAAGGTTAGGTTGGGTTAGGTTAGGTTATATTACGTTATTGATGTATATGAAGGTCCCACGGAGACGTAGAGGCCAACTCGCACGGAATGTTGTCAAATATTACCGCCGAGATCTTAGGTTGTGTTAGGTTAGGTTATATTACGTTACAGATGTATATAAAATTCCCACGGAGACGTAGAGGCCAACTCGCCAGGAATGTTGTCAAATATTACCGCCGAAATGTTAGGTTGGGATAGGTTAGGTTATATTATGTTATTGATGTATATAAAGGTCTCACGGAAACGTAGAGGCCAACAAGCCAGGAATGTGGTTAAACATTACCTCCGAGACGATAATTTGGGTTAAGTTAGGTTATATTACGTTATTGATGTATATAAAAGCCCCACGGAGACGTAGAGGCCAACAAGTCAGGAATGTGGTCAAATAATAGCGCCGAAAGGTTAGGTTGGGTTAGGTTAGGTTATATTACGTTATTGATGCATATGAAGGTCCCACGGAGACGTAGAGTCCAACTCGCCAGGAATGTTGTCAAATATTAGTACCGAGAGGTTGGGTTGGGTTGGGTTAGGTTATATTACGTTCTTGATGTATATGAAGGTCCCACAGAGACGTAGAGGCCGACTCGAAAGGAATGATGTCAAATAATAGCGCCGAGATCTTAGGTTGTGTTAGGTTATGTTATATTACGTTACTGATGTATATAAAATTCCCACGGAGACGTAGAGTCCAACTCGCCAGTAATATTGTCAAATATTAGTGCCGAGAGGTTGGGTTGTGTTAGGTTAGGTTATATTACGTTATTGATGTATATAAGGCCCTACGGAGACGTAGAGGCCGACTCGACAGGAATGTCGTCAAATATTAGTGCCGAGAGGTTGGGTTGTGTTAGGTTAGGTTATATTACGTTATTGACGTATATAAGGCCCTACGGAGACGTAGAGGCCAACTCGCCAGGAATGTTGTCAAATATTACCGCCGAGGTGTTAGGTTGGGTTAGGTTAGGTTATATTACGTTATTGATGTATATAAAATTCCCACGGAGACGTAGACTCCAACTCGCCAGGAATGTTGTCAAATATTAGTACCGAGATGTTAGGTTGTGTTATGTTAGGTTATATTACGTTATTGATGGATATGAATGTCTCACGGAGACGTAGAGGCCAACTCGCCAGGAATGTTGTCAAATATTACCGCCGAGATGTTAGGTTAGGTTATATTACGTTATTGATGTATATGAAGGTCCCACGGAGACGCAGAGGCCAACTCGCCAGGAATGTTGTCAAATATTAGTAACGAGAGGTTGGGTTGGGTTGGGTTAGGTTATATTACGTTATTGATGTATATGAAGGTCCCACGGAGACGTAGAGGCCGACTCGACAGAAATGTTGTCAAATAATAGCGCCGAAAGGTTAGGTTGCGTTAGGTTAGGTTATATTACGTTATTGATGTATATAAAAGTCCCACGGGGACGTAGAGGCCAACTCGCCAGGAATGTTGTCAAATAGTAGCGCCGAAATGTTAGGTTGGGTTAGGTTAGGTTATATTACGTTATTGATGGATATGAAAGTCTCACGGAGTCGTAGAGGCCAACTCGCCAGGAATGTTGTCAAATATTACCGCCGAGATGATAGGTTGGGTTAGATTAGATTATATTACGTTTTTGAAGTATATAAAGGCCCCACGGAGACGTAGAGGCCAACTCGCCAGGAATGTCGTCAAATATTACCACCGAGATGTTAGGTTGTGTTAGGTTAGGTTATATTACGTTATTGATGTATATAAAGGCCCCACGGAGACGTAGAGGCCAACTCGCCAGGAATGTTGTCAAATATTACCGCTGAGATGTTAGGTTGTGTTAGGTTAGGTTATATTACGTTTTTGATGTATATGAAGGCCCCACGGAGACGTAGAGGCCAACTCGACAGGAATGTTGTCAAATAATAGCGCCGAGATATTAGGTTGTGTTAGGTTAGGTTATATTACGTTACTGATGTATATAAAATTCCCACGGAAACGTAGAGGACAACTTGCCAGGAATGTTGTCAAATATTACCGCCGAAATGTTAGGTTGGCTTAGGTTAGTTTATATTACGTTATTGACGTATATGAAGGTCCCACGGAGACGTAGAGTCCAACTCGCCAGGAATGTTGTCAAATATTACCGCCGAGATGATAGGTTGGGTTAGGTTAGATTATATTACGTTATTGAAGTATATGAAGGTCCCACGGAGACGTAGAGGCCAACTCGCCAGGAATGTTGTCAAATAATAGCGCCGAAAGGTTAGCTTGGGTTAGGTTAAGTTATATTACGTTATTGATGTATATAAAGGCCCCACGGAGACGTAGAGGCCAACTCGCCAGGAATGTGGTCAAATATTACCGCCGAGATGTTAGGTTGGGTTAGGTTAGGTTATATTACGTTATTGATGTATATAAAGCTCTCACGGAAACGTAGAGGCCAACAAGCCAGGAATGTGGTTAGACATTAGCTCCGAGACGTTATTTTGGGTTAGGTTAGGTTATATTACGTTATTGATGTATATAAGAGCCCCACGGAAACGTAGAGGCCAACTCGCCAGGAATGTTGTTAAATATTAGTGCCGAGAGATTGCGTTGTGTTAGGTTAGGTTATATTCCGTTATTGATGTATATAAGGCCCTACGGAGACGTAGAGGCCAACTCGCCAGGAATGTTGTCAAATATTACCGCCGAGATGTTAGGTTGGGTTAGGTTAGGTTATATTACGTTATTGATGTATATAAAATTCCCACGGAGACGTAGAGTCCAACTCGCCAGGAATGTTGTCAAATATTAGTACCGAGATGTTAGGTTGTGTTAGGTTAGGTTATATTACGCTATTGATGTATATAAAAGTCTCACGGAGACGTAGACGCCAACCCGACAGGAATGTTGTCAAATAATATCGCCGAGATCTTAGTTTGGGTTAGGTTAGGTTGTATTACGCTATTGATGTATATAAAAATCCCACGGAGACGTAGAGCCCAACAAGCCAGGAATGTGGCCAAATAATACCGCCGAAAGGTTAGGTTGGGTTAGGTTAGGTTATATTACGTTATTGATGTATATGAAGGTCCCACGGAGACGTAGAGGCCAACTCGCCAGGAATGTTGTCAAATAATAGCGCCGAAAAGTTAGGTTGGGTTAGGTTAGGTTATATTACGTAATTGATGTATATAAAAGTCCCACGGAGACGTAGAGGCCAACTCGCCAGGAATGTTGTCAAATAATAGCGCCGAGATATTAGGTTGTGTTAGGTTAGGTTATATTACGTTACTGATGTATATAAAATTCCCACGGAAACGTAGAGGACAACTTGCCAGGAATGTTGTCAAATATTACCGCCGAAATGTTAGGTTGGCTTAGGTTAGTTTATATTACGTTATTGACGTATATGAAGGTCCCACGGAGACGTAGAGTCCAACTCGCCAGGAATGTTGTCAAATATTACCGCCGAGATGATAGGTTGGGTTAGGTTAGATTATATTACGTTATTGAAGTATATGAAGGTCCCACGGAGACGTAGAGGCCAACTCGCCAGGAATGTTGTCAAATAATAGCGCCGAAAGGTTAGGTTGGGTTAGGTTAGGTTATATTACGTTATTGATGTATATAAAGGCCCCACGGAGACGTAGAGGCCAACTCGCCAGGAATGTGGTCAAATATTACCGCCGAGATGTTAGGTTGGGTTAGGTTAGGTTATATTACGTTATTGATGTATATAAAGCTCTCACGGAAACGTAGAGGCCAACAAGCCAGGAATGTGGTTAAACATTAGCTCCGAGACGTTATTTTGGGTTAGGTTAGGTTATATTACGTTATTGATGTATATAAGAGCCCCACGGAAACGTAGAGGCCAACTCGCCAGGAATGTTGTTAAATATTAGTGCCGAGAGGTTGGGTTGTGTTAGGTTAGGTTATATTCCGTTATTGATGTATATAAGGCCCTACGGAGACGTAGAGGCCAACTCGCCAGGAATGTTGTCAAATATTACCGCCGAGATGTTAGGTTGGGTTAGGTTAGGTTATATTACGTTATTGATGTATATAAAATTCCCACGGAGACGTAGAGTCCAACTCGCCAGGAATGTTGTCAAATATTAGTACCGAGATGTTAGGTTGTGTTAGGTTAGGTTATATTACGCTATTGATGTATATAAAAGTCTCACGGAGACGTAGACGCCAACCCGACAGGAATGTTGTCAAATAATATCGCCGAGATCTTAGTTTGGGTTAGGTTAGGTTGTATTACGCTATTGATGTATATAAAAATCCCACGGAGACGTAGAGCCCAACAAGCCAGGAATGTGGTCAAATAATACCGCCGAAAGGTTAGGTTGGGTTAGGTTAGGTTATATTACGTTATTGATGTATATGAAGGTCCCACGGAGACGTAGAGGCCAACTCGCCAGGAATGTTGTCAAATAATAGCGCCGAAAAGTTAGGTTGGGTTAGGTTAGGTTATATTACGTAATTGATGTATATAAAAGTCCCACGGAGACGTAGAGGCCAACTCGCCAGGAATGTTGTCAAATAATAGCGCCGAAAGGTTAGGTTGGGTTAGGTTAGGTTATATTACGTTATTGATGGATATGAAGGTCTCACGGAGACGTAGAGCCCAACTCGCACGGAATGTTGTCAAATATTACCGCCGAGATCTTAGGTTGTGTTAGGTTAGGTTATATTACGTTACAGATGTATATAAAATTCCCACGGAGACGTAGAGGCCAACTCGCCAGGAATGTTGTCAAATATTACCGCCGAAATGTTAGGTTGGGATAGGTTAGGTTATATTATGTTATTGATGTATATAAAGGTCTCACGGAAACGTAGAGGCCAACAAGCCAGGAATGTGGTTAAACATTACCTCCGAGACGATAATTTGGGTTAAGTTAGGTTATATTACGTTATTGATGTATATAAAAGCCCCACGGAGACGTAGAGGCCAACAAGTCAGGAATGTGGTCAAATAATAGCGCCGAAAGGTTAGGTTGGGTTAGGTTAGGTTATATTACGTTATTGATGCATATGAAGGTCCCACGGAGACGTAGAGTCCAACTCGCCAGGAATGTTGTCAAATATTAGTACCGAGAGGTTGGGTTGGGTTGGGTTAGGTTATATTACGTTCTTGATGTATATGAAGGTCCCACAGAGACGTAGAGGCCGACTCGAAAGGAATGTTGTCAAATAATAGCGCCGAGATCTTAGGTTGTGTTAGGTTATGTTATATTACGTTACTGATGTATATAAAATTCCCACGGAGACGTAGAGTCCAACTCGCCAGTAATATTGTCAAATATTAGTGCCGAGAGGTTGGGTTGTGTTAGGTTAGGTTATATTACGTTATTGATGTATATAAGGCCCTACGGAGACGTAGAGGCCGACTCGACAGGAATGTCGTCAAATATTAGTGCCGAGAGGTTGGGTTGTGTTAGGTTAGGTTATATTACGTTATTGACGTATATAAGGCCCTACGGAGACGTAGAGGCCAACTCGCCAGGAATGTTGTCAAATATTACCGCCGAGGTGTTAGGTTGGGTTAGGTTAGGTTATATTACGTTATTGATGTATATAAAATTCCCACGGAGACGTAGACTCCAACTCGCCAGGAATGTTGTCAAATATTAGTACCGAGATGTTAGGTTGTGTTAGGTTAGGTTATATTACGTTATTGATGGATATGAATGTCTCACGGAGACGTAGAGGCCAACTCGCCAGGAATGTTGTCAAATATTACCGCCGAGATGTTAGGTTAGGTTATATTACGTTATTGATGTATATGAAGGTCCCACGGAGACGCAGAGGCCAACAAGTCAGGAATGTGGTCAAATAATAGCGCCGAAAGGTTAGGTTGGGTTAGGTTAGGTTATATTACGTTATTGATGCATATGAAGGTCCCACGGAGACGTAGAGTCCAACTCGCCAGGAATGTTGTCAAATATTAGTACCGAGAGGTTGGGTTGGGTTGGGTTAGGTTATATTACGTTCTTGATGTATATGAAGGTCCCACAGAGACGTAGAGGCCGACTCGAAAGGAATGTTGTCAAATAATAGCGCCGAGATCTTAGGTTGTGTTAGGTTATGTTATATTACGTTACTGATGTATATAAAATTCCCACGGAGACGTAGAGTCCAACTCGCCAGTAATATTGTCAAATATTAGTGCCGAGAGGTTGGGTTGTGTTAGGTTAGGTTATATTACGTTATTGATGTATATAAGGCCCTACGGAGACGTAGAGGCCGACTCGACAGGAATGTCGTCAAATATTAGTGCCGAGAGGTTGGGTTGTGTTAGGTTAGGTTATATTACGTTATTGACGTATATAAGGCCCTACGGAGACGTAGAGGCCAACTCGCCAGGAATGTTGTCAAATATTACCGCCGAGGTGTTAGGTTGGGTTAGGTTAGGTTATATTACGTTATTGATGTATATAAAATTCCCACGGAGACGTAGACTCCAACTCGCCAGGAATGTTGTCAAATATTAGTACCGAGATGTTAGGTTGTGTTAGGTTAGGTTATATTACGTTATTGATGGATATGAATGTCTCACGGAGACGTAGAGGCCAACTCGCCAGGAATGTTGTCAAATATTACCGCCGAGATGTTAGGTTAGGTTATATTACGTTATTGATGTATATGAAGGTCCCACGGAGACGCAGAGGCCAACTCGCCAGGAATGTTGTCAAATATTAGTAACGAGAGGTTGGGTTGGGTTGGGTTAGGTTATATTACGTTATTGATGTATATGAAGGTCCCACGGAGACGTAGAGGCCGACTCGACAGAAATGTTGTCAAATAATAGCGCCGAAAGGTTAGGTTGCGTTAGGTTAGGTTATATTACGTTATTGATGTATATAAAAGTCCCACGGGGACGTAGAGGCCAACTCGCCAGGAATGTTGTCAAATAGTAGCGCCGAAATGTTAGGTTGGGTTAGGTTAGGTTATATTACGTTATTGATGGATATGAAAGTCTCACGGAGTCGTAGAGGCCAACTCGCCAGGAATGTTGTCAAATATTACCGCCGAGATGATAGGTTGGGTTAGATTAGATTATATTACGTTTTTGAAGTATATAAAGGCCCCACGGAGACGTAGAGGCCAACTCGCCAGGAATGTCGTCAAATATTACCACCGAGATGTTAGGTTGTGTTAGGTTAGGTTATATTACGTTATTGATGTATATAAAGGCCCCACGGAGACGTAGAGGCCAACTCGCCAGGAATGTTGTCAAATATTACCGCTGAGATGTTAGGTTGTGTTAGGTTAGGTTATATTACGTTTTTGATGTATATGAAGGCCCCACGGAGACGTAGAGGCCAACTCGACAGGAATGTTGTCAAATAATAGCGCCGAGATATTAGGTTGTGTTAGGTTAGGTTATATTACGTTACTGATGTATATAAAATTCCCACGGAAACGTAGAGGACAACTTGCCAGGAATGTTGTCAAATATTACCGCCGAAATGTTAGGTTGGCTTAGGTTAGTTTATATTACGTTATTGACGTATATGAAGGTCCCACGGAGACGTAGAGTCCAACTCGCCAGGAATGTTGTCAAATATTACCGCCGAGATGATAGGTTGGGTTAGGTTAGATTATATTACGTTATTGAAGTATATGAAGGTCCCACGGAGACGTAGAGGCCAACTCGCCAGGAATGTTGTCAAATAATAGCGCCGAAAGGTTAGGTTGGGTTAGGTTAGGTTATATTACGTTATTGATGTATATAAAGGCCCCACGGAGACGTAGAGGCCAACTCGCCAGGAATGTGGTCAAATATTACCGCCGAGATGTTAGGTTGGGTTAGGTTAGGTTATATTACGTTATTGATGTATATAAAGCTCTCACGGAAACGTAGAGGCCAACAAGCCAGGAATGTGGTTAGACATTAGCTCCGAGACGTTATTTTGGGTTAGGTTAGGTTATATTACGTTATTGATGTATATAAGAGCCCCACGGAAACGTAGAGGCCAACTCGCCAGGAATGTTGTTAAATATTAGTGCCGAGAGATTGCGTTGTGTTAGGTTAGGTTATATTCCGTTATTGATGTATATAAGGCCCTACGGAGACGTAGAGGCCAACTCGCCAGGAATGTTGTCAAATATTACCGCCGAGATGTTAGGTTGGGTTAGGTTAGGTTATATTACGTTATTGATGTATATAAAATTCCCACGGAGACGTAGAGTCCAACTCGCCAGGAATGTTGTCAAATATTAGTACCGAGATGTTAGGTTGTGTTAGGTTAGGTTATATTACGCTATTGATGTATATAAAAGTCTCACGGAGACGTAGACGCCAACCCGACAGGAATGTTGTCAAATAATATCGCCGAGATCTTAGTTTGGGTTAGGTTAGGTTGTATTACGCTATTGATGTATATAAAAATCCCACGGAGACGTAGAGCCCAACAAGCCAGGAATGTGGCCAAATAATACCGCCGAAAGGTTAGGTTGGGTTAGGTTAGGTTATATTACGTTATTGATGTATATGAAGGTCCCACGGAGACGTAGAGGCCAACTCGCCAGGAATGTTGTCAAATAATAGCGCCGAAAAGTTAGGTTGGGTTAGGTTAGGTTATATTACGTAATTGATGTATATAAAAGTCCCACGGAGACGTAGAGGCCAACTCGCCAGGAATGTTGTCAAATAATAGCGCCGAGATATTAGGTTGTGTTAGGTTAGGTTATATTACGTTACTGATGTATATAAAATTCCCACGGAAACGTAGAGGACAACTTGCCAGGAATGTTGTCAAATATTACCGCCGAAATGTTAGGTTGGCTTAGGTTAGTTTATATTACGTTATTGACGTATATGAAGGTCCCACGGAGACGTAGAGTCCAACTCGCCAGGAATGTTGTCAAATATTACCGCCGAGATGATAGGTTGGGTTAGGTTAGATTATATTACGTTATTGAAGTATATGAAGGTCCCACGGAGACGTAGAGGCCAACTCGCCAGGAATGTTGTCAAATAATAGCGCCGAAAGGTTAGGTTGGGTTAGGTTAGGTTATATTACGTTATTGATGTATATAAAGGCCCCACGGAGACGTAGAGGCCAACTCGCCAGGAATGTGGTCAAATATTACCGCCGAGATGTTAGGTTGGGTTAGGTTAGGTTATATTACGTTATTGATGTATATAAAGCTCTCACGGAAACGTAGAGGCCAACAAGCCAGGAATGTGGTTAAACATTAGCTCCGAGACGTTATTTTGGGTTAGGTTAGGTTATATTACGTTATTGATGTATATAAGAGCCCCACGGAAACGTAGAGGCCAACTCGCCAGGAATGTTGTTAAATATTAGTGCCGAGAGGTTGGGTTGTGTTAGGTTAGGTTATATTCCGTTATTGATGTATATAAGGCCCTACGGAGACGTAGAGGCCAACTCGCCAGGAATGTTGTCAAATATTACCGCCGAGATGTTAGGTTGGGTTAGGTTAGGTTATATTACGTTATTGATGTATATAAAATTCCCACGGAGACGTAGAGTCCAACTCGCCAGGAATGTTGTCAAATATTAGTACCGAGATGTTAGGTTGTGTTAGGTTAGGTTATATTACGCTATTGATGTATATAAAAGTCTCACGGAGACGTAGACGCCAACCCGACAGGAATGTTGTCAAATAATATCGCCGAGATCTTAGTTTGGGTTAGGTTAGGTTGTATTACGCTATTGATGTATATAAAAATCCCACGGAGACGTAGAGCCCAACAAGCCAGGAATGTGGTCAAATAATACCGCCGAAAGGTTAGGTTGGGTTAGGTTAGGTTATATTACGTTATTGATGTATATGAAGGTCCCACGGAGACGTAGAGGCCAACTCGCCAGGAATGTTGTCAAATAATAGCGCCGAAAAGTTAGGTTGGGTTAGGTTAGGTTATATTACGTAATTGATGTATATAAAAGTCCCACGGAGACGTAGAGGCCAACTCGCCAGGAATGTTGTCAAATAATAGCGCCGAAAGGTTAGGTTGGGTTAGGTTAGGTTATATTACGTTATTGATGGATATGAAGGTCTCACGGAGACGTAGAGCCCAACTCGCACGGAATGTTGTCAAATATTACCGCCGAGATCTTAGGTTGTGTTAGGTTAGGTTATATTACGTTACAGATGTATATAAAATTCCCACGGAGACGTAGAGGCCAACTCGCCAGGAATGTTGTCAAATATTACCGCCGAAATGTTAGGTTGGGATAGGTTAGGTTATATTATGTTATTGATGTATATAAAGGTCTCACGGAAACGTAGAGGCCAACAAGCCAGGAATGTGGTTAAACATTACCTCCGAGACGATAATTTGGGTTAAGTTAGGTTATATTACGTTATTGATGTATATAAAAGCCCCACGGAGACGTAGAGGCCAACAAGTCAGGAATGTGGTCAAATAATAGCGCCGAAAGGTTAGGTTGGGTTAGGTTAGGTTATATTACGTTATTGATGCATATGAAGGTCCCACGGAGACGTAGAGTCCAACTCGCCAGGAATGTTGTCAAATATTAGTACCGAGAGGTTGGGTTGGGTTGGGTTAGGTTATATTACGTTCTTGATGTATATGAAGGTCCCACAGAGACGTAGAGGCCGACTCGAAAGGAATGTTGTCAAATAATAGCGCCGAGATCTTAGGTTGTGTTAGGTTATGTTATATTACGTTACTGATGTATATAAAATTCCCACGGAGACGTAGAGTCCAACTCGCCAGTAATATTGTCAAATATTAGTGCCGAGAGGTTGGGTTGTGTTAGGTTAGGTTATGTTACGTTATTGATGTATATAAGGCCCTACGGAGACGTAGAGGCCGACTCGACAGGAATGTCGTCAAATATTAGTGCCGAGAGGTTGGGTTGTGTTAGGTTAGGTTATATTACGTTATTGACGTATATAAGGCCCTACGGAGACGTAGAGGCCAACTCGCCAGGAATGTTGTCAAATATTACCGCCGAGGTGTTAGGTTGGGTTAGGTTAGGTTATATTACGTTATTGATGTATATAAAATTCCCACGGAGACGTAGACTCCAACTCGCCAGGAATGTTGTCAAATATTAGTACCGAGATGTTAGGTTGTGTTAGGTTAGGTTATATTACGTTATTGATGGATATGAATGTCTCACGGAGACGTAGAGGCCAACTCGCCAGGAATGTTGTCAAATATTACCGCCGAGATGTTAGGTTAGGTTATATTACGTTATTGATGTATATGAAGGTCCCACGGAGACGCAGAGGCCAACTCGCCAGGAATGTTGTCAAATATTAGTAACGAGAGGTTGGGTTGGGTTGGGTTAGGTTATATTACGTTATTGATGTATATGAAGGTCCCACGGAGACGTAGAGGCCGACTCG
This sequence comes from Xylocopa violacea, assembly GCA_963969225.1. Taxonomy (NCBI): domain Eukaryota; kingdom Metazoa; phylum Arthropoda; class Insecta; order Hymenoptera; family Apidae; genus Xylocopa; species Xylocopa violacea. The sequence goes on along the minus strand of CAXAJV010000618.1, from coordinate 59,898 downwards.
ACAGAAATGTTGTCAAATAATAGCGCCGAAAGGTTAGGTTGCGTTAGGTTAGGTTATATTACGTTATTGATGTATATAAAAGTCCCACGGGGACGTAGAGGCCAACTCGCCAGGAATGTTGTCAAATAATAGCGCCGAAATGTTAGGTTGGGTTAGGTTAGGTTATATTACGTTATTGATCTATATAAAAGCCCCACGGATACGTAGAGGCCAACTCGCCAGGAATGTTGTCAAATAATAGCGTCGAGAGGTTAGGTTGGGTTATATAAGGTTATATTACGTTATTGATGGATATGAAGGTCTCACGGAGACCTAGAGCCCAACTCGCCAGGAATGTTGTCAAATATTACCGCCGAGATGTTATGTTGGCTTAGGTTAGGTTATATTACGTTATTGATGTATATGAAGTTCCCACGGAGACGTAGAGTCCAGCTCGCCAGGTATGTTGTCAAATAATACCGCCGAGATGATAGGTTGGGTTAGGTTAGGTAATTTTACGTTATTGATGTATATGAAGGTCCCACGGAGACGTAGAGGCCAATTCGCCAGGAATGTTGTCAACTATTACCGCCGAGATGTTAGGTTCGGTTAGGTTAGGTTATATTACGTTATTGATGTATATAAAGGTCTCACGGAAACGTAGAGGCCAACAAGCCAGGAATGTGGTTAAACGTTACCTCCGAGACGTTACTTTGGGTTAGGTTAGGTTATATTACGTTATTGATGTATATGAAGGTCCCACGGAGACGCAGAGGCCAACTCGCCAGGAATGTTGTCAAGTATTAGTAACGAGAGGTTGGGTTGGGTTGGGTTAGGTTATATTACGTTATTGATGTATATGAAGGTCCCACGGAGACGTAGAGGCCGACTCGACAGAAATGTTGTCAAATAATAGCGCCGAAAGGTTAGGTTGCGTTAGGTTAGGTTATATTACGTTATTGATGTATATAAAAGTCCCACGGGGACGTAGAGGCCAACTCGCCAGGAATGTTGTCAAATAGTAGCGCCGAAATGTTAGGTTGGGTTAGGTTAGGTTATATTACGTTATTGATGGATATGAAAGTCTCACGGAGTCGTAGAGGCCAACTCGCCAGGAATGTTGTCAAATATTACCGCCGAGATGATAGGTTGGGTTAGATTAGATTATATTACGTTTTTGAAGTATATAAAGGCCCCACGGAGACGTAGAGGCCAACTCGCCAGGAATGTCGTCAAATTTTACCGCCGAGATGTTAGGTTGTGTTAGGTTAGGTTATATTACGTTATTGATGTATATAAAGGCCCCATGGAGACGTAGAGGCCAACTCGCCAGGAATGTTGTCAAATATTACCGCTGAGATGTTAGGTTGTGTTAGGTTAGGTTATATTACGTTTTTGATGTATATGAAGGCCCCACGGAGACGTAGAGGCCAACTCGCCAGGAATGTTGTCAAATAATAGCGCCGAGATATTAGGTTGTGTTAGGTTAGGTTATATTACGTTACTGATGTATATAAAATTCCCACGGAAACGTAGAGGACAACTTGCCAGGAATGTTGTCAAATATTACCGCCGAAATGTTAGGTTGGCTTAGGTTAGTTTATATTACGTTATTGACGTATATGAAGGTCCCACGGAGACGTAGAGTCCAACTCGCCAGGAATGTTGTCAAATATTACCGCCGAGATGATAGGTTGGGTTAGGTTAGATTATATTACGTTATTGAAGTATATGAAGGTCCCACGGAGACGTAGAGGCCAACTCGCCAGGAATGTGGTTAAACATTAGCTCCGAGACGTTATTTTGGGTTAGGTTAGGTTATATTACGTTATTGATGTATATAAGAGCCCCACGGAAACGTAGAGGCCAACTCGCCAGGAATGTTGTCAAATAATAGTGTCGAGATATTAGGTTGTGTTAGGTTAGGTTATATTACGTTACTGATGTATATAAAATTCCCACGGAAACGTAGAGGACAACTTGCCAGGAATGTTGTCAAATATTACCGCCGAAATGTTAGGTTGGCTTAGGTTAGTTTATATTACGTTATTGACGTATATGAAGGTCCCACGGAGACGTAGAGTCCAACTCGCCAGGAATGTTGTCAAATATTACCGCCGAGATGATAGGTTGGGTTAGGTTAGATTATATTACGTTATTGAAGTATATGAAGGTCCCACGGAGACGTAGAGGCCAACTCGCCAGGAATGTTGTCAAATAATAGCGCCGAAAGGTTAGGTTGGGTTAGGTTAGGTTATATTACGTTATTGATGTATATAAAGGCCCCACGGAGACGTAGAGGCCAACTCGCCAGGAATGTGGTCAAATATTACCCCCGAGATGTTAGGTTGGGTTAGGTTAGGTTATATTACGTTATTGATGTATATAAAGCTCTCACGGAAACGTAGAGGCCAACAAGCCAGGAATGTGGTTAAACATTAGCTCCGAGACGTTATTTTGGGTTAGGTTAGGTTATATTACGTTATTGATGTATATAAGAGCCCCACGGAAACGTAGAGGCCAACTCGCCAGGAATGTTGTTAAATATTAGTGCCGAGAGGTTGGGTTGTGTTAGGTTAGGTTATATTCCGTTATTGATGTATATAAGGCCCTACGGAGACGTAGAGGCCAACTCGCCAGGAATGTTGTCAAATATTACCGCCGAGATGTTAGGTTGGGTTAGGTTAGGTTATATTACGTTATTGATGTATATAAAATTCCCACGGAGACGTAGAGTCCAACTCGCCAGGAATGTTGTCAAATATTAGTACCGAGATGTTAGGTTGTGTTAGGTTAGGTTATATTACGCTATTGATGTATATAAAAGTCTCACGGAGACGTAGACGCCAACCCGACAGGAATGTTGTCAAATAATATCGCCGAGATCTTAGTTTGGGTTAGGTTAGGTTGTATTACGCTATTGATGTATATAAAAATCCCACGGAGACGTAGAGCCCAACAAGCCAGGAATGTGGTCAAATAATACCGCCGAAAGGTTAGGTTGGGTTAGGTTAGGTTATATTACGTTATTGATGTATATGAAGGTCCCACGGAGACGTAGAGGCCAACTCGCCAGGAATGTTGTCAAATAATAGCGCCGAAAAGTTAGGTTGGGTTAGGTTAGGTTATATTACGTAATTGATGTATATAAAAGTCCCACGGAGACGTAGAGGCGAACTCGCCAGGAATGTTGTCAAATAATAGCGCCGAAAGGTTAGGTTGGGTTAGGTTAGGTTATATTACGTTATTGATGGATATGAAGGTCTCACGGAGACGTAGACCCCAACTCGCACGGAATGTTGTCAAATATTACCGCCGAGATCTTAGGTTGTGTTAGGTTAGGTTATATTACGTTACAGATGTATATAAAATTCCCACGGAGACGTAGAGGCCAACTCGCCAGGAATGTTGTCAAATATTACCGCCGAAATGTTAGGTTGGGATAGGTTAGGTTATATTATGTTATTGATGTATATAAAGGTCTCACGGAAACGTAGAGGCCAACAAGCCAGGAATGTGGTTAAACATTACCTCCGAGACGATAATTTGGGTTAAGTTAGGTTATATTACGTTATTGATGTATATAAAAGCCCCACGGAGACGTAGAGGCCAACAAGTCAGGAATGTGGTCAAATAATAGCGCCGAAAGGTTAGGTTGGGTTAGGTTAGGTTATATTACGTTATTGATGTATATGAAGGTCCCACGGAGACGTAGAGTCCAACTCGCCAGGAATGTTGTCAAATATTAGTACCGAGAGGTTGGGTTGGGTTGGGTTAGGTTATATTACGTTCTTGATGTATATGAAGGTCCCACGGAGACGTAGAGGCCGACTCGAAAGGAATGTTGTCAAATAATAGCGCCGAGATCTTAGGTTGTGTTAGGTTATGTTATATTACGTTACTGATGTATATAAAATTCCCACGGAGACGTAGAGTACAACTCGCCAGTAATATTGTCAAATATTAGTGCCGAGAGGTTGGGTTGTGTTAGGTTAGGTTATATTACGTTATTGATGTATATAAGGCCCTACGGAGACGTAGAGGCCGACTCGACAGGAATGTCGTCAAATATTAGTGCCGAGAGGTTGGGTTGTGTTAGGTTAGGTTATATTACGTTATTGACGTATATAAGGCCCTACGGAGACGTAGAGGCCAACTCGCCAGGAATGTTGTCAAATATTACCGCCGAGGTGTTAGGTTGGGTTAGGTTAGGTTATATTACGTTATTGATGTATATAAAATTCCCACGGAGACGTAGACTCCAACTCGCCAGGAATGTTGTCAAATATTAGTACCGAGATGTTAGGTTGTGTTAGGTTAGGTTATATTACGTTATTGATGGATATGAATGTCTCACGGAGACGTAGAGGCCAACTCGCCAGGAATGTTGTCAAATATTACCGCCGAGATGTTAGGTTAGGTTATATTACGTTATTGATGTATATGAAGGTCCCACGGAGACGCAGAGGCCAACTCGCCAGGAATGTTGTCAAATATTAGTAACGAGAGGTTGGGTTGGGTTGGGTTAGGTTATATTACGTTATTGATGTATATGAAGGTCCCACGGAGACGTAGAGGCCGACTCGACAGAAATGTTGTCAAATAATAGCGCCGAAAGGTTAGGTTGCGTTAGGTTAGGTTATATTACGTTATTGATGTATATAAAAGTCCCACGGGGACGTAGAGGCCAACTCGCCAGGAATGTTGTCAAATAATAGCGCCGAAATGTTAGGTTGGGTTAGGTTAGGTTATATTACGTTATTGATGTATATAAAAGCCCCACGGATACGTAGAGGCCAACTCGCCAGGAATGTTGTCAAATAATAGTGTCGAGAGGTTAGGTTGAGTTATATAAGGTTATATTACGTTATTGATGGATATGAAGGTCTCACGGAGACCTAGAGCCCAACTCGCCAGGAATGTTGTCAAATATTACCGCCGAGATGTTATGTTGGCTTAGGTTAGGTTATATTACGTTATTGATGTATATGAAGTTCCCACGGAGACGTAGAGTCCAGCTCGCCAGGTATGTTGTCAAATAATACCGCCGAGATGATAGGTTGGGTTAGGTTAGGTAATTTTACGTTATTGATGTATATGAAGGTCCCACGGAGACGTAGAGGCCAATTCGCCAGGAATGTTGTCAACTATTACCGCCGAGATGTTAGGTTCGGTTAGGTTAGGTTATATTACGTTATTGATGTATATAAAGGTCTCACGGAAACGTAGAGGCCAACAAGCCAGGAATGTGGTTAAACGTTACCTCCGAGACGTTACTTTGGGTTAGGTTAGGTTATATTACGTTATTGATGTATATGAAGGTCCCACGGAGACGCAGAGGCCAACTCGCCAGGAATGTTGTCAAATATTAGTAACGAGAGGTTGGGTTGGGTTGGGTTAGGTTATATTACGTTATTGATGTATATGAAGGTCCCACGGAGACGTAGAGGCCGACTCGACAGAAATGTTGTCAAATAATAGCGCCGAAAGGTTAGGTTGCGTTAGGTTAGGTTATATTACGTTATTGATGTATATAAAAGTCCCACGGGGACGTAGAGGCCAACTCGCCAGGAATGTTGTCAAATAGTAGCGCCGAAATGTTAGGTTGGGTTAGGTTAGGTTATATTACGTTATTGATGGATATGAAAGTCTCACGGAGTCGTAGAGGCCAACTCGCCAGGAATGTTGTCAAATATTACCGCCGAGATGATAGGTTGGGTTAGATTAGATTATATTACGTTTTTGAAGTATATAAAGGCCCCACGGAGACGTAGAGGCCAACTCGCCAGGAATGTCGTCAAATATTACCGCCGAGATGTTAGGTTGTGTTAGGTTAGGTTATATTACGTTTTTGATGTATATGAAGGCCCCACGGAGACGTAGAGGCCAACTCGCCAGGAATGTTGTCAAATAATAGCGCCGAGATATTAGGTTGTGTTAGGTTAGGTTATATTACGTTACTGATGTATATAAAATTCCCACGGAAACGTAGAGGACAACTTGCCAGGAATGTTGTCAAATATTACCGCCGAAATGTTAGGTTGGCTTAGGTTAGTTTATATTACGTTATTGACGTATATGAAGGTCCCACGGAGACGTAGAGTCCAACTCGCCAGGAATGTTGTCAAATATTACCGCCGAGATGATAGGTTGGGTTAGGTTAGATTATATTACGTTATTGAAGTATATGAAGGTCCCACGGAGACGTAGAGGCCAACTCGCCAGGAATGTTGTCAAATAATAGCGCCGAAAGGTTAGGTTGGGTTAGGTTAGGTTATATTACGTTATTGATGTATATAAAGGCCCCACGGAGACGTAGAGGCCAACTCGCCAGGAATGTGGTCAAATATTACCCCCGAGATGTTAGGTTGGGTCAGGTTACGTTATATTACGTTATTGATGTATATAAAGCTCTCACGGAAACGTAGAGGCCAACAAGCCAGGAATGTGGTTAAACATTAGCTCCGAGACGTTATTTTGGGTAAGGTTAGGTTATATTACGTTATTGATGTATATAAGAGCCCCACGGAAACGTAGAGGCCAACTCGCCAGGAATGTTGTCAAATAATAGTGTCGAGAGGTTAGGTTGGGTTATATAAGGTTATATTACGTTATTGATGGATATGAAGGTCTCACGGAGACCTAGAGCCCAACTCGCCAGGAATGTTGTCAAATATTACCGCCGAGATGTTATGTTGGCTTAGGTTAGGTTATATTACGTTTTTGAAGTATATAAAGGCCCCACGGAGACGTAGAGGCCAACTCGCCAGGAATGTCGTCAAATATTACCGCCGAGATGTTAGGTTGTGTTAGGTTAGGTTATATTACGTTATTGATGTATATAAAGGCCCCATGGAGACGTAGAGGCCAACTCGCCAGGAATGTTGTCAAATATTACCGCTGAGATGTTAGGTTGTGTTAGGTTAGGTTATATTACGTTTTTGATGTATATGAAGGCCCCACGGAGACGTAGAGGCCAACTCGCCAGGAATGTGGTCAAATATTACCCCCGAGATGTTAGGTTGGGTCAGGTTACGTTATATTACGTTATTGATGTATATAAAGCTCTCACGGAAACGTAGAGGCCAACAAGCCAGGAATGTGGTTAAACATTAGCTCCGAGACGTTATTTTGGGTTAGGTTAGGTTATATTACGTTATTGATGTATATAAGAGCCCCACGGAAACGTAGAGGCCAACTCGCCAGGAATGTTGTTAAATATTAGTGCCGAGAGGTTGGGTTGTGTTAGGTTAGGTTATATTCCGTTATTGATGTATATAAGGCCCTACGGAGACGTAGAGGCCAACTCGCCAGGAATGTTGTCAAATATTACCGCCGAGATGTTAGGTTGGGTTAGGTTAGGTTATATTACGTTATTGATGTATATAAAATTCCCACGGAGACGTAGAGTCCAACTCGCCAGGAATGTTGTCAAATATTAGTACCGAGATGTTAGGTTGTGTTAGGTTAGGTTATATTACGCTATTGATGTATATAAAAGTCTCACGGAGACGTAGACGCCAACCCGACAGGAATGTTGTCAAATAATATCGCCGAGATCTTAGTTTGGGTTAGGTTAGGTTGTATTACGCTATTGATGTATATAAAAATCCCACGGAGACGTAGAGCCCAACAAGCCAGGAATGTGGTCAAATAATACCGCCGAAAGGTTAGGTTGGGTTAGGTTAGGTTATATTACGTTATTGATGTATATGAAGGTCCCACGGAGACGTAGAGGCCAACTCGCCAGGAATGTTGTCAAATAATAGCGCCGAAAAGTTAGGTTGGGTTAGGTTAGGTTATATTACGTAATTGATGTATATGAAAGTCCCACGGAGACGTAGAGGCGAACTCGCCAGGAATGTTGTCAAATAATAGCGCCGAAAGGTTAGGTTGGGTTAGGTTAGGTTATATTACGTTATTGATGGATATGAAGGTCTCACGGAGACGTAGAGCCCAACTCGCACGGAATGTTGTCAAATATTACCGCCGAGATCTTAGGTTGTGTTAGGTTAGGTTATATTACGTTACAGATGTATATAAAATTCCCACGGAGACGTAGAGGCCAACTCGCCAGGAATGTTGTCAAATATTACCGCCGAAATGTTAGGTTGGGATAGGTTAGGTTATATTATGTTATTGATGTATATAAAGGTCTCACGGAAACGTAGAGGCCAACAAGCCAGGAATGTGGTTAAACATTACCTCCGAGACGATAATTTGGGTTAAGTTAGGTTATATTACGTTATTGATGTATATAAAAGCCCCACGGAGACGTAGAGGCCAACAAGTCAGGAATGTGGTCAAATAATAGCGCCGAAAGGTTAGGTTGGGTTAGGTTAGGTTATATTACGTTATTGATGTATATGAAGGTCCCACGGAGACGTAGAGTCCAACTCGCCAGGAATGTTGTCAAATATTAGTACCGAGAGGTTGGGTTGGGTTGGGTTAGGTTATATTACGTTCTTGATGTATATGAAGGTCCCACGGAGACGTAGAGGCCGACTCGAAAGGAATGTTGTCAAATAATAGCGCCGAGATCTTAGGTTGTGTTAGGTTATGTTATATTACGTTACTGATGTATATAAAATTCCCACGGAGACGTAGAGTACAACTCGCCAGTAATATTGTCAAATATTAGTGCCGAGAGGTTGGGTTGTGTTAGGTTAGGTTATATTACGTTATTGATGTATATAAGGCCCTACGGAGACGTAGAGGCCGACTCGACAGGAATGTCGTCAAATATTAGTGCCGAGAGGTTGGGTTGTGTTAGGTTAGGTTATATTACGTTATTGACGTATATAAGGCCCTACGGAGACGTAGAGGCCAACTCGCCAGGAATGTTGTCAAATATTACCGCCGAGGTGTTAGGTTGGGTTAGGTTAGGTTATATTACGTTATTGATGTATATAAAATTCCCACGGAGACGTAGACTCCAACTCGCCAGGAATGTTGTCAAATATTAGTACCGAGATGTTAGGTTGTGTTAGGTTAGGTTATATTACGTTATTGATGGATATGAATGTCTCACGGAGACGTAGAGGCCAACTCGCCAGGAATGTTGTCAAATATTACCGCCGAGATGTTAGGTTAGGTTATATTACGTTATTGATGTATATGAAGGTCCCACGGAGACGCAGAGGCCAACTCGCCAGGAATGTTGTCAAATATTAGTAACGAGAGGTTGGGTTGGGTTGGGTTAGGTTATATTACGTTATTGATGTATATGAAGGTCCCACGGAGACGTAGAGGCCGACTCGACAGAAATGTTGTCAAATAATAGCGCCGAAAGGTTAGGTTGCGTTAGGTTAGGTTATATTACGTTATTGATGTATATAAAAGTCCCACGGGGACGTAGAGGCCAACTCGCCAGGAATGTTGTCAAATAATAGCGCCGAAATGTTAGGTTGGGTTAGGTTAGGTTATATTACGTTATTGATGTATATAAAAGCCCCACGGATACGTAGAGGCCAACTCGCCAGGAATGTTGTCAAATAATAGTGTCGAGAGGTTAGGTTGAGTTATATAAGGTTATATTACGTTATTGATGGATATGAAGGTCTCACGGAGACCTAGAGCCCAACTCGCCAGGAATGTTGTCAAATATTACCGCCGAGATGTTATGTTGGCTTAGGTTAGGTTATATTACGTTATTGATGTATATGAAGTTCCCACGGAGACGTAGAGTCCAGCTCGCCAGGTATGTTGTCAAATAATACCGCCGAGATGATAGGTTGGGTTAGGTTAGGTAATTTTACGTTATTGATGTATATGAAGGTCCCACGGAGACGTAGAGGCCAATTCGCCAGGAATGTTGTCAACTATTACCGCCGAGATGTTAGGTTCGGTTAGGTTAGGTTATATTACGTTATTGATGTATATAAAGGTCTCACGGAAACGTAGAGGCCAACAAGCCAGGAATGTGGTTAAACGTTACCTCCGAGACGTTACTTTGGGTTAGGTTAGGTTATATTACGTTATTGATGTATATGAAGGTCCCACGGAGACGCAGAGGCCAACTCGCCAGGAATGTTGTCAAATATTAGTAACGAGAGGTTGGGTTGGGTTGGGTTAGGTTATATTACGTTATTGATGTATATGAAGGTCCCACGGAGACGTAGAGGCCGACTCGACAGAAATGTTGTCAAATAATAGCGCCGAAAGGTTAGGTTGCGTTAGGTTAGGTTATATTACGTTATTGATGTATATAAAAGTCCCACGGGGACGTAGAGGCCAACTCGCCAGGAATGTTGTCAAATAGTAGCGCCGAAATGTTAGGTTGGGTTAGGTTAGGTTATATTACGTTATTGATGGATATGAAAGTCTCACGGAGTCGTAGAGGCCAACTCGCCAGGAATGTTGTCAAATATTACCGCCGAGATGATAGGTTGGGTTAGATTAGATTATATTACGTTTTTGAAGTATATAAAGGCCCCACGGAGACGTAGAGGCCAACTCGCCAGGAATGTCGTCAAATATTACCGCCGAGATGTTAGGTTGGGTTAGGTTAGGTTATATTACGTTATTGATGTATATAAAATTCCCACGGAGACGTAGAGTCCAACTCGCCAGGAATGTTGTCAAATATTAGTACCGAGATGTTAGGTTGTGTTAGGTTAGGTTATATTACGCTATTGATGTATATGAAGGTCCCACGGAGACGCAGAGGCCAACTCGACAGGAATGTTGTCAAATAATAGCGCCGAGATATTAGGTTGTGTTAGGTTAGGTTATATTACGTTACAGATGTATATAAAATTCCCACGGAGACGTAGAGGCCAACTCGCCAGGAATGTTGTCAAATATTACCGCCGAAATGTTAGGTTGGGATAGGTTAGGTTATATTATGTTATTGATGTATATAAAGGTCTCACGGAAACGTAGAGGCCAACAAGCCAGGAATGTGGTTAAACATTACCTCCGAGACGATAATTTGGGTTAAGTTAGGTTATATTACGTTATTGATGTATATAAAAGCCCCACGGAGACGTAGAGGCCAACAAGTCAGGAATGTGGTCAAATAATAGCGCCGAAAGGTTAGGTTGGGTTAGGTTAGGTTATATTACGTTATTGATGTATATGAAGGTCCCACGGAGACGTAGAGTCCAACTCGCCAGGAATGTTGTCAAATATTAGTACCGAGAGGTTGGGTTGGGTTGGGTTAGGTTATATTACGTTCTTGATGTATATGAAGGTCCCACGGAGACGTAGAGGCCGACTCGAAAGGAATGTTGTCAAATAATAGCGCCGAGATCTTAGGTTGTGTTAGGTTATGTTATATTACGTTACTGATGTATATAAAATTCCCACGGAGACGTAGAGTACAACTCGCCAGTAATATTGTCAAATATTAGTGCCGAGAGGTTGGGTTGTGTTAGGTTAGGTTATATTACGTTATTGATGTATATAAGGCCCTACGGAGACGTAGAGGCCGACTCGACAGGAATGTCGTCAAATATTAGTGCCGAGAGGTTGGGTTGTGTTAGGTTAGGTTATATTACGTTATTGACGTATATAAGGCCCTACGGAGACGTAGAGGCCAACTCGCCAGGAATGTTGTCAAATATTACCGCCGAGGTGTTAGGTTGGGTTAGGTTAGGTTATATTACGTTATTGATGTATATAAAATTCCCACGGAGACGTAGACTCCAACTCGCCAGGAATGTTGTCAAATATTAGTACCGAGATGTTAGGTTGTGTTAGGTTAGGTTATATTACGTTATTGATGGATATGAATGTCTCACGGAGACGTAGAGGCCAACTCGCCAGGAATGTTGTCAAATATTACCGCCGAGATGTTAGGTTAGGTTATATTACGTTATTGATGTATATGAAGGTCCCACGGAGACGCAGAGGCCAACTCGCCAGGAATGTTGTCAAATATTAGTAACGAGAGGTTGGGTTGGGTTGGGTTAGGTTATATTACGTTATTGATGTATATAAAAGTCCCACGGGGACGTAGAGGCCAACTCGCCAGGAATGTTGTCAAATAATAGCGCCGAAATGTTAGGTTGGGTTAGGTTAGGTTATATTACGTTATTGATGTATATAAAAGCCCCACGGATACGTAGAGGCCAACTCGCCAGGAATGTTGTCAAATAATAGTGTCGAGAGGTTAGGTTGAGTTATATAAGGTTATATTACGTTATTGATGGATATGAAGGTCTCACGGAGACCTAGAGCCCAACTCGCCAGGAATGTTGTCAAATATTACCGCCGAGATGTTATGTTGGCTTAGGTTAGGTTATATTACGTTATTGATGTATATGAAGTTCCCACGGAGACGTAGAGTCCAGCTCGCCAGGTATGTTGTCAAATAATACCGCCGAGATGATAGGTTGGGTTAGGTTAGGTAATTTTACGTTATTGATGTATATGAAGGTCCCACGGAGACGTAGAGGCCAATTCGCCAGGAATGTTGTCAACTATTACCGCCGAGATGTTAGGTTCGGTTAGGTTAGGTTATATTACGTTATTGATGTATATAAAGGTCTCACGGAAACGTAGAGGCCAACAAGCCAGGAATGTGGTTAAACGTTACCTCCGAGACGTTACTTTGGGTTAGGTTAGGTTATATTACGTTATTGATGTATATGAAGGTCCCACGGAGACGCAGAGGCCAACTCGCCAGGAATGTTGTCAAATATTAGTAACGAGAGGTTGGGTTGGGTTGGGTTAGGTTATATTACGTTATTGATGTATATGAAGGTCCCACGGAGACGTAGAGGCCGACTCGACAGAAATGTTGTCAAATAATAGCGCCGAAAGGTTAGGTTGCGTTAGGTTAGGTTATATTACGTTATTGATGTATATAAAAGTCCCACGGGGACGTAGAGGCCAACTCGCCAGGAATGTTGTCAAATAGTAGCGCCGAAATGTTAGGTTGGGTTAGGTTAGGTTATATTACGTTATTGATGGATATGAAAGTCTCACGGAGTCGTAGAGGCCAACTCGCCAGGAATGTTGTCAAATATTACCGCCGAGATGATAGGTTGGGTTAGATTAGATTATATTACGTTTTTGAAGTATATAAAGGCCCCACGGAGACGTAGAGGCCAACTCGCCAGGAATGTCGTCAAATATTACCGCCGAGATGTTAGGTTGTGTTAGGTTAGGTTATATTACGTTATTGATGTATATAAAGGCCCCACGGAGACGTAGAGGCCAACTCGCCAGGAATGTTGTCAAATATTACCGCTGAGATGTTAGGTTGTGTTAGGTTAGGTTATATTACGTTTTTGATGTATATGAAGGCCCCACGGAGACGTAGAGGCCAACTCGACAGGAATGTTGTCAAATAATAGCGCCGAGATATTAGGTTGTGTTAGGTTAGGTTATATTACGTTACTGATGTATATAAAATTCCCACGGAAACGTAGAGGACAACTTGCCAGGAATGTTGTCAAATATTACCGCCGAAATGTTAGGTTGGCTTAGGTTAGTTTATATTACGTTATTGACGTATATGAAGGTCCCACGGAGACGTAGAGTCCAACTCGCCAGGAATGTTGTCAAATATTACCGCCGAGATGATAGGTTGGGTTAGGTTAGATTATATTACGTTATTGAAGTATATGAAGGTCCCACGGAGACGTAGAGGCCAACTCGCCAGGAATGTTGTCAAATAATAGCGCCGAAAGGTTAGGTTGGGTTAGGTTAGGTTATATTCCGTTATTGATGTATATAAGGCCCTACGGAGACGTAGAGGCCAACTCGCCAGGAATGTTGTCAAATATTACCGCCGAGATGTTAGGTTGGGTTAGGTTAGGTTATATTACGTTATTGATGTATATAAAATTCCCACGGAGACGTAGAGTCCAACTCGCCAGGAATGTTGTCAAATATTAGTACCGAGATGTTAGGTTGTGTTAGGTTAGGTTATATTACGCTATTGATGTATATGAAGGTCCCACGGAGACGCAGAGGCCAACTCGCCAGGAATGTTGTCAAATATTAGTAACGAGAGGTTGGGTTGGGTTGGGTTAGGTTATATTACGTTATTGATGTATATGAAGGTCCCACGGAGACGTAGAGGCCGACTCGACAGAAATGTTGTCAAATAATAGCGCCGAAAGGTTAGGTTGCGTTAGGTTAGGTTATATTACGTTATTGATGTATATAAAAGTCCCACGGGGACGTAGAGGCCAACTCGCCAGGAATGTTGTCAAATAATAGCGCCGAAATGTTAGGTTGGGTTAGGTTAGGTTATATTACGTTATTGATGTATATAAAAGCCCCACGGATACGTAGAGGCCAACTCGCCAGGAATGTCGTCAAATATTACCGCCGAGATGTTAGGTTGTGTTAGGTTAGGTTATATTACGTTATTGATGTATATAAAGGCCCCACGGAGACGTAGAGGCCAACTCGCCAGGAATGTTGTCAAATATTACCGCTGAGATGTTAGGTTGTGTTAGGTTAGGTTATATTACGTTTTTGATGTATATGAAGGCCCCACGGAGACGTAGAGGCCAACTCGACAGGAATGTTGTCAAATAATAGCGCCGAGATATTAGGTTGTGTTAGGTTAGGTTATATTACGTTACTGATGTATATAAAATTCCCACGGAAACGTAGAGGACAACTTGCCAGGAATGTTGTCAAATATTACCGCCGAAATGTTAGGTTGGCTTAGGTTAGTTTATATTACGTTATTGACGTATATGAAGGTCCCACGGAGACGTAGAGTCCAACTCGCCAGGAATGTTGTCAAATATTACCGCCGAGATGATAGGTTGGGTTAGGTTAGATTATATTACGTTATTGAAGTATATAAGAGCCCCACGGAAACGTAGAGGCCAACTCGCCAGGAATGTTGTTAAATATTAGTGCCGAGAGATTGGGTTGTGTTAGGTTAGGTTATATTCCGTTATTGATGTATATAAGGCCCTACGGAGACGTAGAGGCCAACTCGCCAGGAATGTTGTCAAATATTACCGCCGAGATGTTAGGTTGGGTTAGGTTAGGTTATATTACGTTATTGATGTATATAAAATTCCCACGGAGACGTAGAGTCCAACTCGCCAGGAATGTTGTCAAATATTAGTACCGAGATGTTAGGTTGTGTTAGGTTAGGTTATATTACGCTATTGATGTATATGAAGGTCCCACGGAGACGCAGAGGTCAACTCGCCAGGAATGTTGTCAAATATTAGTAACGAGAGGTTGGGTTGGGTTGGGTTAGGTTATATTACGTTATTGATGTATATGAAGGTCCCACGGAGACGTAGAGGCCGACTCGACAGAAATGTTGTCAAATAATAGCGCCGAAAGGTTAGGTTGCGTTAGGTTAGGTTATATTACGTTATTGATGTATATAAAAGTCCCACGGGGACGTAGAGGCCAACTCGCCAGGAATGTTGTCAAATAATAGCGCCGAAATGTTAGGTTGGGTTAGGTTAGGTTATATTACGTTATTGATGTATATAAAAGCCCCACGGATACGTAGAGGCCAACTCGCCAGGAATGTTGTCAAATAATAGCGTCGAGAGGTTAGGTTGGGTTATATAAGGTTATATTACGTTATTGATGGATATGAAGGTCTCACGGAGACCTAGAGCCCAACTCGCCAGGAATGTTGTCAAATATTACCGCCGAGATGTTATGTTGGCTTAGGTTAGGTTATATTACGTTATTGATGTATATGAAGTTCCCACGGAGACGTAGAGTCCAGCTCGCCAGGTATGTTGTCAAATAATACCGCCGAGATGATAGGTTGGGTTAGGTTAGGTAATTTTACGTTATTGATGTATATGAAGGTCCCACGGAGACGTAGAGGCCAATTCGCCAGGAATGTTGTCAACTATTACCGCCGAGATGTTAGGTTCGGTTAGGTTAGGTTATATTACGTTATTGATGTATATAAAGGTCTCACGGAAACGTAGAGGCCAACAAGCCAGGAATGTGGTTAAACGTTACCTCCGAGACGTTACTTTGGGTTAGGTTAGGTTATATTACGTTATTGATGTATATGAAGGTCCCACGGAGACGCAGAGGCCAACTCGCCAGGAATGTTGTCATATATTAGTAACGAGAGGTTGGGTTGGGTTGGGTTAGGTTATATTACGTTATTGATGTATATGAAGGTCCCACGGAGACGTAGAGGCCGACTCGACAGAAATGTTGTCAAATAATATCGCCGAAAGGTTAGGTTGCGTTAGGTTAGGTTATATTACGTTATTGATGTATATAAAAGTCCCACGGGGACGTAGAGGCCAACTCGCCAGGAATGTTGTCAAATAGTAGCGCCGAAATGTTAGGTTGGGTTAGGTTAGGTTATATTACGTTATTGATGGATATGAAAGTCTCACGGAGTCGTAGAGGCCAACTCGCCAGGAATGTTGTCAAATATTACCGCCGAGATGATAGGTTGGGTTAGATTAGATTATATTACGTTTTTGAAGTATATAAAGGCCCCACGGAGACGTAGAGGCCAACTCGCCAGGAATGTCGTCAAATATTACCGCCGAGATGTTAGGTTGTGTTAGGTTAGGTTATATTACGTTATTGATGTATATAAAGGCCCCACGGAGACGTAGAGGCCAACTCGCCAGGAATGTTGTCAAATATTACCGCTGAGATGTTAGGTTGTGTTAGGTTAGGTTATATTACGTTTTTGATGTATATGAAGGCCCCACGGAGACGTAGAGGCCAACTCGACAGGAATGTTGTCAAATAATAGCGCCGAAAGGTTAGGTTGGGTTAGGTTAGGTTATATTACGTTATTGATGTATATAAAGGCCCCACGGAGACGTAGAGGCCAACTCGCCAGGAATGTGGTCAAATATTACCGCCGAGATGTTAGGTTGGGTTAGGTTAGGTTATATTACGTTATTGATGTATATAAAGCTCTCACGGAAACGTAGAGGCCAACAAGCCAGGAATGTTGTCAAATATTACCGCCGAGATGATAGGTTGGGTTAGGTTAGATTATATTACGTTATTGAAGTATATGAAGGTCCCACGGAGACGTAGAGGCCAACTCGCCAGGAATTTTGTCAAATAATAGCGCCGAAAGGTTAGGTTGGGTTAGGTTAGGTTATATTACGTTATTGATGTATATAAAGGCCCCACGGAGACGTAGAGGCCAACTCGCCAGGAATGTGGTCAAATATTACCGCCGAGATGTTAGGTTGGGTTAGGTTAGGTTATATTACGTTATTGATGTATATAAAGCTCTCACGGAAACGTAGAGGCCAACAAGCCAGGAATGTGGTTAAACATCAGCTCCGAGACGTTATTTTGGGTTAGGTTAGGTTATATTACGTTATTGATGTATATAAGAGCCCCACGGAAACGTAGAGGCCAACTCGCCAGGAATGTTGTTAAATATTAGTGCCGAGAGATTGGGTTGTGTTAGGTTAGGTTATATTCCGTGATTGATGTATATAAGGCCCTACGGAGACGTAGAGGCCAACTCGCCAGGAATGTTGTCAAATATTACCGCCGAGATGTTAGGTTGGGTTAGGTTAGGTTATATTACGTTATTGATGTATATAAAATTCCCACGGAGACGTAGAGTCCAACTCGCCAGGAATGTTGTCAAATATTAGTACCGAGATGTTAGGTTGTGTTAGGTTAGGTTATATTACGCTATTGATGTATATAAAAGTCTCACGGAGACGTAGACGCCAACCCGACAGGAATGTTGTCAAATAATATCGCCGAGATCTTAGTTTGGGTTAGGTTAGGTTGTATTACGCTATTGATGTATATAAAAATCCCACGGAGACGTAGAGCCCAACAAGCCAGGAATGTGGTCAAATAATACCGCCGAAAGGTTAGGTTGGGTTAGGTTAGGTTATATTACGTTATTGATGTATATGAAGGTCCCACGGAGACGTAGAGGCCAACTCGCCAGGAATGTTGTCAAATAATAGCGCCGAAAAGTTAGGTTGGGTTAGGTTAGGTTATATTACGTAATTGATGTATATAAAAGTCCCACGGAGACGTAGAGGCCAACTCGCCAGGAATGTTGTCAAATAATAGCGCCGAGATATTAGGTTGTGTTAGGTTAGGTTATATTACGTTACTGATGTATATAAAATTCCCACGGAAACGTAGAGGACAACTTGCCAGGAATGTTGTCAAATATTACCGCCGAAATGTTAGGTTGGCTTAGGTTAGTTTATATTACGTTATTGACGTATATGAAGGTCCCACGGAGACGTAGAGTCCAACTCGCCAGGAATGTTGTCAAATATTACCGCCGAGATGATAGGTTGGGTTAGGTTAGATTATATTACGTTATTGAAGTATATAAGAGCCCCACGGAAACGTAGAGGCCAACTCGCCAGGAATGTTGTTAAATATTAGTGCCGAGAGATTGGGTTGTGTTAGGTTAGGTTATATTCCGTTATTGATGTATATAAGGCCCTACGGAGACGTAGAGGCCAACTCGCCAGGAATGTTGTCAAATATTACCGCCGAGATGTTAGGTTGGGTTAGGTTAGGTTATATTACGTTATTGATGTATATAAAATTCCCACGGAGACGTAGAGTCCAACTCGCCAGGAATGTTGTCAAATATTAGTACCGAGATGTTAGGTTGGTTAGGTTAGGTTATATTACGCTATTGATGTATATGAAGGTCCCACGGAGACGCAGAGGTCAACTCGCCAGGAATGTTGTCAAATATTAGTAACGAGAGGTTGGGTTGGGTTGGGTTAGGTTATATTACGTTATTGATGTATATGAAGGTCCCACGGAGACGTAGAGGCCGACTCGACAGAAATGTTGTCAAATAATAGCGCCGAAAGGTTAGGTTGCGTTAGGTTAGGTTATATTACGTTATTGATGTATATAAAAGTCCCACGGGGACGTAGAGGCCAACTCGCCAGGAATGTTGTCAAATAATAGCGCCGAAATGTTAGGTTGGGTTAGGTTAGGTTATATTACGTTATTGATGTATATAAAAGCCCCACGGATACGTAGAGGCCAACTCGCCAGGAATGTTGTCAAATAATAGCGTCGAGAGGTTAGGTTGGGTTATATAAGGTTATATTACGTTATTGATGGATATGAAGGTCTCACGGAGACCTAGAGCCCAACTCGCCAGGAATGTTGTCAAATATTACCGCCGAGATGTTATGTTGGCTTAGGTTAGGTTATATTACGTTATTGATGTATATGAAGTTCCCACGGAGACGTAGAGTCCAGCTCGCCAGGTATGTTGTCAAATAATACCGCCGAGATGATAGGTTGGGTTAGGTTAGGTAATTTTACGTTATTGATGTATATGAAGGTCCCACGGAGACGTAGAGGCCAATTCGCCAGGAATGTTGTCAACTATTACCGCCGAGATGTTAGGTTCGGTTAGGTTAGGTTATATTACGTTATTGATGTATATAAAGGTCTCACGGAAACGTAGAGGCCAACAAGCCAGGAATGTGGTTAAACGTTACCTCCGAGACGTTACTTTGGGTTAGGTTAGGTTATATTACGTTATTGATGTATATGAAGGTCCCACGGAGACGCAGAGGCCAACTCGCCAGGAATGTTGTCATATATTAGTAACGAGAGGTTGGGTTGGGTTGGGTTAGGTTATATTACGTTATTGATGTATATGAAGGTCCCACGGAGACGTAGAGGCCGACTCGACAGAAATGTTGTCAAATAATATCGCCGAAAGGTTAGGTTGCGTTAGGTTAGGTTATATTACGTTATTGATGTATATAAAAGTCCCACGGGGACGTAGAGGCCAACTCGCCAGGAATGTTGTCAAATAGTAGCGCCGAAATGTTAGGTTGGGTTAGGTTAGGTTATATTACGTTATTGATGGATATGAAAGTCTCACGGAGTCGTAGAGGCCAACTCGCCAGGAATGTTGTCAAATATTACCGCCGAGATGATAGGTTGGGTTAGATTAGATTATATTACGTTTTTGAAGTATATAAAGGCCCCACGGAGACGTAGAGGCCAACTCGCAAGGAATGTCGTCAAATATTACCGCCGAGATGTTAGGTTGTGTTAGGTTAGGTTATATTACGTTATTGATGTATATAAAGGCCCCACGGAGACGTAGAGGCCAACTCGCCAGGAATGTTGTCAAATATTACCGCTGAGATGTTAGGTTGTGTTAGGTTAGGTTATATTACGTTTTTGATGTATATGAAGGCCCCACGGAGACGTAGAGGCCAACTCGACAGGAATGTTGTCAAATAATAGCGCCGAAAGGTTAGGTTGGGTTAGGTTAGGTTATATTACGTTATTGATGTATATAAAGGCCCCACGGAGACGTAGAGGCCAACTCGCCAGGAATGTGGTCAAAT
Organism: Xylocopa violacea; assembly: GCA_963969225.1. Lineage (NCBI taxonomy): Eukaryota > Metazoa > Arthropoda > Insecta > Hymenoptera > Apidae > Xylocopa > Xylocopa violacea. The sequence goes on along the minus strand of CAXAJV010000618.1, from coordinate 39,649 downwards.
ATTACCGCCGAGATGTTAGGTTGGGTTAGGTTAGGTTATATTACGTTATTGATGTATATAAAGCTCTCACGGAAACGTAGAGGCCAACAAGCCAGGAATGTTGTCAAATATTACCGCCGAGATGATAGGTTGGGTTAGGTTAGATTATATTACGTTATTGAAGTATATGAAGGTCCCACGGAGACGTAGAGGCCAACTCGCCAGGAATTTTGTCAAATAATAGCGCCGAAAGGTTAGGTTGGGTTAGGTTAGGTTATATTACGTTATTGATGTATATAAAGGCCCCACGGAGACGTAGAGGCCAACTCGCCAGGAATGTGGTCAAATATTACCGCCGAGATGTTAGGTTGGGTTAGGTTAGGTTATATTACGTTATTGATGTATATAAAGCTCTCACGGAAACGTAGAGGCCAACAAGCCAGGAATGTGGTTAAACATCAGCTCCGAGACGTTATTTTGGGTTAGGTTAGGTTATATTACGTTATTGATGTATATAAGAGCCCCACGGAAACGTAGAGGCCAACTCGCCAGGAATGTTGTTAAATATTAGTGCCGAGAGATTGGGTTGTGTTAGGTTAGGTTATATTCCGTGATTGATGTATATAAGGCCCTACGGAGACGTAGAGGCCAACTCGCCAGGAATGTTGTCAAATATTACCGCCGAGATGTTAGGTTGGGTTAGGTTAGGTTATATTACGTTATTGATGTATATAAAATTCCCACGGAGACGTAGAGTCCAACTCGCCAGGAATGTTGTCAAATATTAGTACCGAGATGTTAGGTTGTGTTAGGTTAGGTTATATTACGCTATTGATGTATATAAAAGTCTCACGGAGACGTAGACGCCAACCCGACAGGAATGTTGTCAAATAATACCGCCGAAAGGTTAGGTTGGGTTAGGTTAGGTTATATTACGTTATTGATGTATATGAAGGTCCCACGGAGACGTAGAGGCCAACTCGCCAGGAATGTTGTCAAATAATAGCGCCGAAAAGTTAGGTTGGGTTAGGTTAGGTTATATTACGTAATTGATGTATATAAAAGTCCCACGGAGACGTAGAGGCCAACTCGCCAGGAATGTTGTCAAATAATAGCGCCGAAAGGTTAGGTTGGGTTAGGTTAGGTTATATTACGTTATTGATGGATATGAAGGTCTCACGGAAACGTAGAGGCCAACAAGCCATGAATGTGGTTAAACATTACCTCCGAGACGATAATTTGGGTTAAGTTAGGTTATATTACGTTATTGATGTATATAAAAGCCCCACGGAGACGTAGAGGCCAACAAGTCAGGAATGTGGTCAAATAATAGCGCCGAAAGGTTAGGTTGGGTTAGGTTAGGTTATATTACGTTATTGATGTATATGAAGGTCCCACGGAGACGTAGAGTCCAACTCGCCAGGAATGTTGTCAAATATTAGTACCGAGAGGTTGGGTTGGGTTGGGTTAGGTTATATTACGTTCTTGATGTATATGAAGGTCCCACGGAGACGTAGAGGCCGACTCGAAAGGAATGTTGTCAAATAATAGCGCCGAGATCTTAGGTTGTGTTAGGTTAGGTTATATTACGTTACTGATGTATATAAAATTCCCACGGAGACGTAGAGTCCAACTCGCCAGTAATATTGTCAAATATTAGTGCCGAGAGGTTGGGTTGTGTTAGGTTAGGTTATATTACGTTATTGATGTATATAAGGCCCTACGGAGACGTAGAGGCCGACTCGACAGGAATGTCATCAAATATTAGTGCCGAGAGGTTGGGTTGTGTTAGGTTAGGTTATATTACGTTATTGACGTATATAAGGCCCTACGGAGACGTAGAGGCCAACTCGCCAGGAATGTTGTCAAATATTACCGCCGAGGTGTTAGGTTGGGTTAGGTTAGGTTAGATTACGTTATTGATGTATATAAAATTCCCACGGAGACGTAGACTCCAACTCGCCAGGAATGTTGTGAAATATTAGTACCGAGATGTTAGGTTGTGTTAGGTTAGGTTATATTACGTTATTGATGGATATGAATGTCTCACGGAGACGTAGAGGCCAACTCGCCAGGAATGTTGTCAAATATTACCGCCGAGATGTTAGGTTAGGTTATATTACGTTATTGATGTATATAAAGGTCTCACGGAAACGTAGAGGCCAATTCGCCAGGAATGTTGTCAACTATTACCGCCGAGATGTTAGGTTGGGTTAGGTTAGGTTATATTACGTTATTGATGTATATAAAGGTCTCACGGAAACGTAGAGGCCAACAAGCCAGGAATGTGGTTAAACATTACCTCCGAGACGTTAATTTGGGTTAGGTTAGGTTATATTACGTTATTGATGTATATAAAAGCCCCACGGAAACGTAGAGGCCAACTCGCCAGGAATGTTGTCAAATATTAGTGCCGAGAGGTTGGGTTGTGTTAGGTTAGGTTATATTACGTTATTGATATATATAAAAGTCCCACGGATGCGTAGAGGCCAACTCGCCAGGAATGTTTGTCAAATAATAGCGTCGAGAGGTTAGGTTGGGTTATATAAGGTTATATTACGTTATTGATGGATATGAAGTTCTCACGTAGACGTAGAGCCCAACTCGCACGGAATGTTGTCAAATATTACCGCCGAGATCTTAGGTTGTGTTAGGTTAGGTTATATTACGTTACTGATGTATATAAAATTCCCACGGAGACGTAGAGGCCAACTCGCCAGGAATGTTGTCAAATATTACCGCCGAGATGTTAGGTTAGGTTATATTACGTTATTGATGTATATAAAGGCCCCACGGAGACGTAGAGGCCAACTCGCCAGGAATGTGGTCAAATATTACCGCCGAGATGTTAGGTTGGGTTAGGTTAGGTTATATTACGTTATTGATGTATATAAAGCTCTCACGGAAACGTAGAGGCCAACAAGCCAGGAATGTGGTTAAACATTAGCTCCGAGACGTTATTTTGGGTTAGGTTAGGTTATATTACGTTATTGATGTATATAAGAGCCCCACAGAAACGTTGAGGCCAACTCGCCAGGAATGTTGTTAAATATTAGTGCCGAGAGGTTGGGTTGTGTTAGGTTAGGTTATATTCCGTTATTGATGTATATAAGGCCCTACGGAGACGTAGAGGCCAACTCGCCAGGAATGTTGTCAAATATTACCGCCGAAAGGTTAGGTTGGGTTAGGTTAGGTTATATTACGTTATTGATGTATATGAAGGTCCCACGGAGACGTAGAGGCCGACTCGACAGGAATGTTGTCAAATAATAGCGCCGAAAGGTTAGGTTGCGTTAGGTTAGGTTATATTACGTTATTGATGTATATAAAAGTCCCACGGGGACGTAGAGGCCAACTCGCCAGGAATGTTGTCAAATAATAGCGCCGAAAGGTTAGGTTGGGTTAGGTTAGGTTATATTACGTTATTGATGGATATGAAAGTCTCACGGAAACGTAGAGGCCAACAAGCCAGGAATGTGGTTAAACATTACCTCCGAGACGTTAATTTGGGTTAGGTTAGGTTATATTACGTTATTGATGTATATAAAAGCCCCACGGAAACGTAGAGGCCAACTCGCCAGGAATGTTATCAAATATTAGTGCCGAGAGGTTGGGTTGTGTTAGGTTAGTTTATATTACGTTATTGATATATATAAAAGTCCCACGGATGCGTAGAGGCCAACTCGCCAGGAATGTTTGTCAAATAATAGCGTCGAGAGGTTAGGTTGGGTTATATAAGGTTATATTACGTTATTGATGGATATGAAGTTCTCACGTAGACGTAGAGGCCAATTCGCCAGGAATGTTGTCAACTATTACCGACGAGATGTTAGGTTGGGTTAGGTTAGGTTATATTACGTTATTGATGTATATAAAGGTCTCACGGAAACGTAGAGGCCAACAAGCCAGGAATGTGGTTAAACATTACCTCCGAGACGTTACTTTGGGTTAGGTTAGGTTATATTACGTTATTGATGTATATAAGAGCCCCACGGAAACGTAGAGGCCAACTCGCCAGGAATGTTCTTAAATATTAGTGCCGAGAGGTTGGGTTGTGTTAGGTTAGGTTATATTCCTTTATTGATGTATATAAGGCCCTACGGAGACGTAGAGGCCAACTCGCCAGGAATGTTGTCAAATATTACCGCCGAGATGTTAGGTTGGGTTAGGTTAGGTTATATTACGTTATTGATGTATATAAAATTCCCACGGAGACGTAGAGTCCAACTCGCCAGGAATGTTGTCAAATATTAGTACCGAGATGTTAGGTTGTGTTAGGTTAGGTTATATTACGCTATTGATGTATATAAAAATCCCACGGAGACGTAGAGCCCAACAAGCCAGGAATGTGGTCAAATAATACCGCCGAAAGGTTAGGTTGGGTTAGGTTAGGTTATATTACGTTATTGATGTATATGAAGGTCCCACGGAGACGTAGAGGCCAACTCGCCAGGAATGTTGTCAAATAATAGCGCCGAAATGATAGGTTGGGTTAGGTTAGGTTATATTACGTAATTGATGTATATAAAAGTTCCACGGAGACGTAGAGGCCAACTCGCCAGGAATGTTGTCAAATAATAGCGCCAAAAGGTTAGGTTGGGTTAGGTTAGGTTATATTACGTTATTGATGGATATGAAGGTCTCACGGAGACGTAGAGGCTAACTCGCCAGGAATGTTGTCAAATATTACCGCCGAGATGTTAGGTTGGGTTAGGATAGGTTATATTACGTTACTGATGTATATAAAATTCCCACGGAGACGTAGAGGCCAACTCGCCAGGAATGTTGTCGAATATTACCGCCGAAATGTTACGTTGGGTTAGGTTAGGTTATATTATGTTATTGATGTATACAAAGGTCTCACGGAAACGTAGAGTCCAACTCGCCAGGAATGTTGTCAAATATTAGTACCGAGATGTTAGGTTGTGTTAGGTTAGGTTATATTACGTTATTGATGGATATGAAGGTCTCACGGAGACGTAGAGGCCAATTCGCCAGGAATGTTGTCAACTATTACCGCCGAAATGTTAGGTTGGGTTAGGTTAGGTTATATTACGTTATTGATGTATATAAAGGTCTCACGGAAATGTAGAGGCCAACAAGCCAGGAATGTGGTTAAACATTACCTCCGAGATGTTACTTTGGGTTAGGTTAGGTTATATTACGTTATTGATGTATATAAAAGCCCCACGGAAACGTAGAGGCCAACTCGCCAGTAATATTGTCAAATATTAGTGCCGAGAGGTTGGGTTGTGTTAGGTTAGGTTATATTACGTTATTGATGTATATAAGGCCCTACGGAGACGTAGAGGCCGACTCGACAGGAATGTCGTCAAATATTAGTGCCGAGAGGTTGGGTTGTGTTAGGTTAGGCTATATTACGTTATTGATGTATATAAGGCCCTACGGAGACGTAGAGGCCAACTCGCCAGGAATGTTGTCAAATATTACCGCCGAGGTGTTAGGTTGGGTTAGGTTAGGTTATATTACGTTATTGATGTATATAAAATTCCCACGGAGACGTAGACCCCAACTCGCCAGGAATGTTGTCAAATATTAGTACCGAGATGTTAGGTTGTGTTAGGTTAGGTTATATTACGTTATTGATGGATATGAAGGTCTCACGGAGACGTAGAGGCCAACTCGCCAGGAATGTTGTCAAATATTACCGCCGAGATGTTAGGTTAGGTTATATTACGTTATTGATGTATATAAAGGTCTCACGGAAACGTAGAGGCCAATTCGCCAGGAATGTTGTCAACTATTACCGCCGAGATGTTAGGTTGGGTTAGGTTAGGTTATATTACGTTATTGATGTATATAAATGTCTCACGGAAACGTAGAGGCCAACAAGCCAGGAATGTGGTTAAACATTACCTCCGAGACGTTAGTTTGGGTTAGGTTAGGTTATATTACGTTATTGATGTATATAAAAGCCCCACGGAAACGTAGAGGCCAACTCGCCAGGAATGTTGTCAAATATTAGTGCCGAGAGGTTGGGTTGTGTTAGGTTAGGTTATATTACGTTATTGATATATATAAAAGTCCCACGGATGCGTAGAGGCCAACTCGCCAGGAATGTTTGTCAAATAATAGCGTCGAGAGGTTAGGTTGGGTTATATAAGGTTATATTACGTTATTGATGGATATGAAGTTCTCACGTAGACGTAGAGGCCAATTCGCCAGGAATGTTGTCAACTATTACCGACGAGATGTTAGGTTGGGTTAGGTTAGGTTATATTACGTTATTGATGTATATAAAGGTCTCACGGAAACGTAGAGGCCAACAAGCCAGGAATGTGGTTAAACATTACCTCCGAGACGTTACTTTGGGTTAGGTTAGGTTATATTACGTTATTGATGTATATAAGAGCCCCACGGAAACGTAGAGGCCAACTCGCCAGGAATGTTGTTAAATAATAGTGCCGAGAGGTTGGGTTGTGTTAGGTTAGGTTATATTCCGTTATTGATGTATATAAGGCCCTACGGAGACGTAGAGGCCAACTCGCCAGGAATGTTGTCAAATATTACCGCCGAGATGTTAGGTTGGGTTAGGTTAGGTTATATTACGTTATTGATGTATATAAAATTCCCACGGAGACGTAGAGTCCAACTCGCCAGGAATGTTGTCAAATATTAGTACCGAGATGTTAGGTTGTGTTAGGTTAGGTTATATTACGCTATTGATGTATATAAAAGTGTCACGGAGACGTAGACGCCAACCCGACAGGAATGTTGTCAAATAATATCGCCGAGATCTTAGTTTGGGTTAGGTTAGGTTGTATTACGCTATTGATGTATATAAAAATCCCACGGAGACGTAGAGCCCAACAAGCCAGGAATGTGGTCAAATAATACCGCCGAAAGGTTAGGTTGGGTTAGGTTAGGTTATATTACGTTATTGATGTATATGAAGGTCCCACGGAGACGTAGAGGCCAACTCGCCAGGAATGTTGTCAAATAATAGCGCCGAAATGTTAGGTTGGGTTAGGTTAGGTTATATTACGTAATTGATGTATATAATAGTTCCACGGAGACGTAGAAGCCAACTCGCCAGGAATGTTGTCAAATAATAGCGCCAAAAGGTTAGGTTGGGTTAGGTTAGGTTATATTACGTTATTGATGGATATGAAGGTCTCACGGAGACGTAGAGGCTAACTCGCCAGGAATGTTGTCAAATATTACCGCCGAGATGTTAGGTTGGGTTAGGATAGGTTATATTACGTTACTGATGTATATAAAATTCCCACGGAGACGTAGAGGCCAACTCGCCAGGAATGTTGTCGAATATTACCGCCGAAATGTTAGGTTGGGTTAGGTTAGGTTATATTATGTTATTGATGTATACAAAGGTCTCACGGAAACGTAGAGTCCAACTCGCCAGGTATGTTGTCAAATATTACCGCCGAGATGTTAGGTTGGGTTAGGTTAGGTTATATTACGTTATTGATGTATATAAAGGTCTCACGGAAACGTAGAGGCCAATTCGCCAGGAATGTTGTCAACTATTACCGCCGAGATGTTAGGTTGGGTTAGGTTAGGTTATATTACGTTATTGATGTATATAAAGGTCTCACGGAAACGTAGAGGCCAACAAGCCAGGAATGTGGTTAAACATTACCTCCGAGACGTTAATTTGGGTTAGGTTAGGTTATATTACGTTATTGATGTATATAAAAGCCCCACGGAAACGTAAAGGCCAACTCGCCAGGAATGTGATCAAATATTACCGCCGAGATGTTAGGTTGGGTTAGGTTAGATTATATAACGTTATAGATGTATATAAAGGTCCCACGGAGACGTAGAGGCCAACAAGCCAGGAATGTTGTCAAATAATAGCGTCGAGAGGTTAGGTTGGGTTATATAAGGTTATATTACGTTATTGATGGATATGAAGTTCTCACGTAGACGTAGAGGCCAATTCGCCAGGAATGTTGTCAACTATTACCGCCGAAATGTTAGGTTGGGTTAGGTTAGGTTATATTACGTTATTGATGTATATATAGGTCTCACGGAAATGTAGAGGCCAACAATCCAGGAATGTGGTTAAACATTACCTCCGAGACGTTACTTTGGGTTAGGTTAGGTTATATTACGTTATTGATGTATATAAAAGCCCCACGGAAACGTAGAGGCCAACTCGCCAGTAATATTGTCAAATATTAGTGCCGAGAGGTTGGGTTGTGTTAGGTTAGGTTATATTACGTTATTGATATATATAAAAGTCCCACGGATGCGTAGAGGCCAACTCGCCAGGAATGTTTGTCAAATAATAGCGTCGAGGGGTTAGGTTGGGTTATATAAGGTTATATTACGTTATTGATGGATATGAAGTTCTCACGTAGACGTAGAGGCCAATTCGCCAGGAATGTTGTCAACTATTACCGCCGAGATGTTAGGTTGGGTTAGGTTAGGTTATATTACGTTATTGATGTATATAAAGGTCTCACGGAAACGTAGAGGCCAACAAGCCAGGAATGTGGTTAAACATTACCTCCGAGACGTTAATTTGGGTTAGGTTAGGTTATATTACGTTATTGATGTATATAAAAGCCCCACGGAAACGTAAAGGCCAACTCGCCAGGAATGTTGTCAAATATTAGTGCCGAGAGGTTGGGTTGTGTTAGGTTAGGTTATATTACGTTATTGATATATATAAAAGTCCCACGGATACGTAGAGGCCAACTCGCCAGGAATGTTGTCAAATAATAGCGTCGAGAGGTTAGGTTGGGTTATATAAGGTTATATTACGTTATTGATGGATATGAAGTTCTCACGTAGACGTAGAGGCCAATTCGCCAGGAATGTTGTCAACTATTACCGCCGAAATGTTAGGTTGGGTTAGGTTAGGTTATATTACGTTATTGATGTATATAAAGGTCTCACGGAAATGTAGAGGCCAACAAGCCAGGAATGTGGTTAAACATTACCTCCGAGATGTTACTTTGGGTTAGGTTAGGTTATATTACGTTATTGATGTATATAAAAGCCCCACGGAAACGTAGAGGCCAACTCGCCAGTAATATTGTCAAATATTAGTGCCGAGAGGTTGGGTTGTGTTAGGTTAGGTTATATTACGTTATTGATGTATATAAGGCCCTACGGAGACGTAGAGGCCGACTCGACAGGAATGTCGTCAAATATTAGTGCCGAGAGGTTGGGTTGTGTTAGGTTAGGCTATATTACGTTATTGATGTATATAAGGCCCTACGGAGACGTAGAGGCCAACTCGCCAGGAATGTTGTCAAATATTACCGCCGAGGTGTTAGGTTGGGTTAGGTTAGGTTATATTACGTTATTGATGTATATAAAATTCCCACGGAGACGTAGACCCCAACTCGCCAGGAATGTTGTCAAATATTAGTACCGAGATGTTAGGTTGTGTTAGGTTAGGTTATATTACGTTATTGATGGATATGAAGGTCTCACGGAGACGTAGAGGCCAACTCGCCAGGAATGTTGTCAAATATTACCGCCGAGATGTTAGGTTAGGTTATATTACGTTATTGATGTATATAAAGGTCTCACGGAAACGTAGAGGCCAATTCGCCAGGAATGTTGTCAACTATTACCGCCGAGATGTTAGGTTGGGTTAGGTTAGGTTATATTACGTTATTGATGTATATAAATGTCTCACGGAAACGTAGAGGCCAACAAGCCAGGAATGTGGTTAAACATTACCTCCGAGACGTTAGTTTGGGTTAGGTTAGGTTATATTACGTTATTGATGTATATAAAAGCCCCACGGAAACGTAGAGGCCAACTCGCCAGGAATGTTGTCAAATATTAGTGCCGAGAGGTTGGGTTGTGTTAGGTTAGGTTATATTACGTTATTGATATATATAAAAGTCCCACGGATGCGTAGAGGCCAACTCGCCAGGAATGTTTGTCAAATAATAGCGTCGAGAGGTTAGGTTGGGTTATATAAGGTTATATTACGTTATTGATGGATATGAAGTTCTCACGTAGACGTAGAGGCCAATTCGCCAGGAATGTTGTCAACTATTACCGACGAGATGTTAGGTTGGGTTAGGTTAGGTTATATTACGTTATTGATGTATATAAAGGTCTCACGGAAACGTAGAGGCCAACAAGCCAGGAATGTGGTTAAACATTACCTCCGAGACGTTACTTTGGGTTAGGTTAGGTTATATTACGTTATTGATGTATATAAGAGCCCCACGGAAACGTAGAGGCCAACTCGCCAGGAATGTTGTTAAATATTAGTGCCGAGAGGTTGGGTTGTGTTAGGTTAGGTTATATTCCGTTATTGATGTATATAAGGCCCTACGGAGACGTAGAGGCCAACTCGCCAGGAATGTTGTCAAATATTACCGCCGAGATGTTAGGTTGGGTTAGGTTAGGTTATATTACGTTATTGATGTATATAAAATTCCCACGGAGACGTAGAGTCCAACTCGCCAGGAATGTTGTCAAATATTAGTACCGAGATGTTAGGTTGTGTTAGGTTAGGTTATATTACGCTATTGATGTATATAAAAGTCTCACGGAGACGTAGACGCCAACCCGACAGGAATGTTGTCAAATAATATCGCCGAGATCTTAGTTTGGGTTAGGTTAGGTTGTATTACGCTATTGATGTATATAAAAATCCCACGGAGACGTAGAGCCCAACAAGCCAGGAATGTGGTCAAATAATACCGCCGAAAGGTTAGGTTGGGTTAGGTTAGGTTATATTACGTTATTGATGTATATGAAGGTCCCACGGAGACGTAGAGGCCAACTCGCCAGGAATGTTGTCAAATAAGAGCGCCGAAATGTTAGGTTGGGTTAGGTTAGGTTATATTACGTAATTGATGTATATAATAGTTCCACGGAGACGTAGAAGCCAACTCGCCAGGAATGTTGTCAAATAATAGCGCCAAAAGGTTAGGTTGGGTTAGGTTAGGTTATATTACGTTATTGATGGATATGAAGGTCTCACGGAGACGTAGAGGCTAACTCGCCAGGAATGTTGTCAAATATTACCGCCGAGATGTTAGGTTGGGTTAGGATAGGTTATATTACGTTACTGATGTATATAAAATTCCCACGGAGACGTAGAGGCCAACTCGCCAGGAATGTTGTCGAATATTACCGCCGAAATGTTAGGTTGGGTTAGGTTAGGTTATATTATGTTATTGATGTATACAAAGGTCTCACGGAAACGTAGAGTCCAACTCGCCAGGTATGTTGTCAAATATTACCGCCGAGATGTTAGGTTGGGTTAGGTTAGGTTATATTACGTTATTGATGTATATAAAGGTCTCACGGAAACGTAGAGGCCAATTCGCCAGGAATGTTGTCAACTATTACCGCCGAGATGTTAGGTTGGGTTAGGTTAGGTTATATTACGTTATTGATGTATATAAAGGTCTCACGGAAACGTAGAGGCCAACAAGCCAGGAATGTGGTTAAACATTACCTCCGAGACGTTAATTTGGGTTAGGTTAGGTTATATTACGTTATTGATGTATATAAAAGCCCCACGGAAACGTAAAGGCCAACTCGCCAGGAATGTGATCAAATATTACCGCCGAGATGTTAGGTTGGGTTAGGTTAGATTATATAACGTTATAGATGTATATAAAGGTCCCACGGAGACGTAGAGGCCAACAAGCCAGGAATGTTGTCAAATAATAGCGTCGAGAGGTTAGGTTGGGTTATATAAGGTTATATTACGTTATTGATGGATATGAAGTTCTCACGTAGACGTAGAGGCCAATTCGCCAGGAATGTTGTCAACTATTACCGCCGAAATGTTAGGTTGGGTTAGGTTAGGTTATATTACGTTATTGATGTATATATAGGTCTCACGGAAATGTAGAGGCCAACAATCCAGGAATGTGGTTAAACATTACCTCCGAGACGTTACTTTGGGTTAGGTTAGGTTATATTACGTTATTGATGTATATAAAAGCCCCACGGAAACGTAGAGGCCAACTCGCCAGTAATATTGTCAAATATTAGTGCCGAGAGGTTGGGTTGTGTTAGGTTAGGTTATATTACGTTATTGATATATATAAAAGTCCCACGGATGCGTAGAGGCCAACTCGCCAGGAATGTTTGTCAAATAATAGCGTCGAGGGGTTAGGTTGGGTTATATAAGGTTATATTACGTTATTGATGGATATGAAGTTCTCACGTAGACGTAGAGGCCAATTCGCCAGGAATGTTGTCAACTATTACCGCCGAGATGTTAGGTTGGGTTAGGTTAGGTTATATTACGTTATTGATGTATATAAAGGTCTCACGGAAACGTAGAGGCCAACAAGCCAGGAATGTGGTTAAACATTACCTCCGAGACGTTAATTTGGGTTAGGTTAGGTTATATTACGTTATTGATGTATATAAAAGCCCCACGGAAACGTAAAGGCCAACTCGCCAGGAATGTTGTCAAATATTAGTGCCGAGAGGTTGGGTTGTGTTAGGTTAGGTTATATTACGTTATTGATATATATAAAAGTCCCACGGATACGTAGAGGCCAACTCGCCAGGAATGTTGTCAAATAATAGCGTCGAGAGGTTAGGTTGGGTTATATAAGGTTATATTACGTTATTGATGGATATGAAGTTCTCACGTAGACGTAGAGGCCAATTCGCCAGGAATGTTGTCAACTATTACCGCCGAAATGTTAGGTTGGGTTAGGTTAGGTTATATTACGTTATTGATGTATATAAAGGTCTCACGGAAATGTAGAGGCCAACAAGCCAGGAATGTGGTTAAACATTACCTCCGAGATGTTACTTTGGGTTAGGTTAGGTTATATTACGTTATTGATGTATATAAAAGCCCCACGGAAACGTAGAGGCCAACTCGCCAGTAATATTGTCAAATATTAGTGCCGAGAGGTTGGGTTGTGTTAGGTTAGGTTATATTACGTTATTGATGTATATAAGGCCCTACGGAGACGTAGAGGCCGACTCGACAGGAATGTCGTCAAATATTAGTGCCGAGAGGTTGGGTTGTGTTAGGTTAGGCTATATTACGTTATTGATGTATATAAGGCCCTACGGAGACGTAGAGGCCAACTCGCCAGGAATGTTGTCAAATATTACCGCCGAGGTGTTAGGTTGGGTTAGGTTAGGTTATATTACGTTATTGATGTATATAAAATTCCCACGGAGACGTAGACCCCAACTCGCCAGGAATGTTGTCAAATATTAGTACCGAGATGTTAGGTTGTGTTAGGTTAGGTTATATTACGTTATTGATGGATATGAAGGTCTCACGGAGACGTAGAGGCCAACTCGCCAGGAATGTTGTCAAATATTACCGCCGAGATGTTAGGTTAGGTTATATTACGTTATTGATGTATATAAAGGTCTCACGGAAACGTAGAGGCCAATTCGCCAGGAATGTTGTCGAATATTACCGCCGAAATGTTAGGTTGGGTTAGGTTAGGTTATATTATGTTATTGATGTATACAAAGGTCTCACGGAAACGTAGAGTCCAACTCGCCAGGTATGTTGTCAAATATTACCGCCGAGATGTTAGGTTGGGTTAGGTTAGGTTATATTACGTTATTGATGTATATAAAGGTCTCACGGAAACGTAGAGGCCAATTCGCCAGGAATGTTGTCAACTATTACCGCCGAGATGTTAGGTTGGGTTAGGTTAGGTTATATTACGTTATTGATGTATATAAAGGTCTCACGGAAACGTAGAGGCCAACAAGCCAGGAATGTGGTTAAACATTACCTCCGAGACGTTAATTTGGGTTAGGTTAGGTTATATTACGTTATTGATGTATATAAAAGCCCCACGGAAACGTAAAGGCCAACTCGCCAGGAATGTGATCAAATATTACCGCCGAGATGTTAGGTTGGGTTAGGTTAGATTATATAACGTTATAGATGTATATAAAGGTCCCACGGAGACGTAGAGGCCAACAAGCCAGGAATGTTGTCAAATAATAGCGTCGAGAGGTTAGGTTGGGTTATATAAGGTTATATTACGTTATTGATGGATATGAAGTTCTCACGTAGACGTAGAGGCCAATTCGCCAGGAATGTTGTCAACTATTACCGCCGAAATGTTAGGTTGGGTTAGGTTAGGTTATATTACGTTATTGATGTATATATAGGTCTCACGGAAATGTAGAGGCCAACAAGCCAGGAATGTGGTTAAACATTACCTCCGAGACGTTACTTTGGGTTAGGTTAGGTTATATTACGTTATTGATGTATATAAAAGCCCCACGGAAACGTAGAGGCCAACTCGCCAGTAATATTGTCAAATATTAGTGCCGAGAGGTTGGGTTGTGTTAGGTTAGGTTATATTACGTTATTGATATATATAAAAGTCCCACGGATGCGTAGAGGCCAACTCGCCAGGAATGTTTGTCAAATAATAGCGTCGAGAGGTTAGGTTGGGTTATATAAGGTTATATTACGTTATTGATGGATATGAAGTTCTCACGTAGACGTAGAGGCCAATTCGCCAGGAATGTTGTCAACTATTACCGACGAGATGTTAGGTTGGGTTAGGTTAGGTTATATTACGTTATTGATGTATATAAAGGTCTCACGGAAACGTAGAGGCCAACAAGACAGGAATGTGGTTAAACATTACCTCCGAGACGTTACTTTGGGTTAGGTTAGGTTATATTACGTTATTGATGTATATAAGAGCCCCACGGAAACGTAGAGGCCAACTCGCCAGGAATGTTGTTAAATATTAGTGCCGAGAGGTTGGGTTGTGTTAGGTTAGGTTATATTCCGTTATTGATGTATATAAGGCCCTACGGAGACGTAGAGGCCAACTCGCCAGGAATGTTGTCAAATATTACCGCCGAGATGTTAGGTTGGGTTAGGTTAGGTTATATTACGTTATTGATGTATATAAAATTCCCACGGAGACGTAGAGTCCAACTCGCCAGGAATGTTGTCAAATATTAGTACCGAGATGTTAGGTTGTGTTAGGTTAGGTTATATTACGCTATTGATGTATATAAAAGTCTCACGGAGACGTAGACGCCAACCCGACAGGAATGTTGTCAAATAATATCGCCGAGATCTTAGTTTGGGTTAGGTTAGGTTGTATTACGCTATTGATGTATATAAAAATCCCACGGAGACGTAGAGCCCAACAAGCCAGGAATGTGGTCAAATAATACCGCCGAAAGGTTAGGTTGGGTTAGGTTAGGTTATATTACGTTATTGATGTATATGAAGGTCCCACGGAGACGTAGAGGCCAACTCGCCAGGAATGTTGTCAAATAATAGCGCCGAAATGTTAGGTTGGGTTAGGTTAGGTTATATTACGTAATTGATGTATATAATAGTTCCACGGAGACGTAGAGGCCGACTCGACAGGAATGTCGTCAAATATTAGTGCCGAGAGGTTGGGTTGTGTTAGGTTAGGCTATATTACGTTATTGATGTATATAAGGCCCTACGGAGACGTAGAGGCCAACTCGCCAGGAATGTTGTCAAATATTACCGCCGAGATGTTAGGTTAGGTTATATTACGTTATTGATGTATATAAAGGTCTCACGGAAACGTAGAGGCCAATTCGCCAGGAATGTTGTCAACTATTACCGCCGAGATGTTAGGTTGGGTTAGGTTAGGTTATATTACGTTATTGATGTATATAAAGGTCTCACGGAAACGTAGAGGCCAACAAGCCAGGAATGTGGTTAAACATTACCTCCGAGACGTTAATTTGGGTTAGGTTAGGTTATATTACGTTATTGATGTATATAAAAGCCCCACGGAAACGTAGAGGCCAACTCGCCAGGAATGTTGTCAAATATTAGTGCCGAGCGGTTGGGTTGTGTTAGGTTAGGTTATATTACGTTATTGATGTATATAAGGCCCTACGGAGACGTAGAGGCCAACTCGCCAGGAATGTTGTCAAATAATAGCGCCGAAAGGTTAGGTTGGTTAGGTTAGGTTATATTACGTTATTGATGGATATGAAGGTCTCACGGAGACGTAGAGCCCAACTCGCACGGAATGTTGTCAAATATTACCGCCGAAATGTTAGGTTGGGATAGGTTAGGTTATATTACGTTATTGATGTATATAAAGGTCTCACGGAAACGTAGAGGCCAACAAGCCAGGAATGTGGTTAAACATTACCTCCGAGACGATAATCTGGGTTAAGTTAGGTTATATTACGTTATTGATGTATATAAAAGCCCCACGGAGACGTAGAGGCCAACAAGTCAGGAATGTGGTCAAATAATAGCGCCGAAAGGTTAGGTTGGGTTAGGTTAGGTTATATTACGTTATTGATGTATATGAAGGTCCCACGGAGACGTAGAGTCCAACTCGCCAGGAATGTTGTCAAATATTAGTACCGAGAGGTTGGGTTGGGTTGGGTTAGGTTATATTACGTTCTTGATGTATATGAAGGTCCCACGGAGACGTAGAGGCCGACTCGAAAGGAATGTTGTCAAATAATAGCGCCGAGATCTTAGGTTGTGTTAGGTTAGGTTATATTACGTTACTGATGTATATAAAATTCCCACGGAGACGTAGAGGCCCACTCGCCAGGAATGGTGTCAAATATTACCGCCGAAATGTTAGGTTGGGTTAGGTTAGGTTATACTATGTTATTGATGTATATAAAGGTCTCATGGAAACGTAGAGGCCAACAAGCCAGGAATGTGGTTAAACATTACCTCCGAGTCGTTACTTTGGGTTAGGTTAGGTTATATTACGTTATTGATGTATATAAAAGCCCCACGGATACGTAGAGGCCAACTCGCCAGGAATGTTGTCAAATAATAGCGTCGAGAGGTTAGGTTGGGTTATATAAGCTTATATTACGTTATTGATGGATATGAAGGTCTCACGGAGACGTAGAGCCCAACTCAGCAGGAATGTTGTCAAATATTACCGCCGAGATGTTATGTTGGCTTAGGTTAGGTTATATTACGTTATTGATGTATATGAAGTTCCCACGGAGACGTAGAGTCCAACTCGCCAGGTATGTTGTCAAATATTACCGCCGAGATCATAGGTTGGGTTAGGTTAGGTAATTTTACGTTATTGATGTATATGAAGGTCCCACGGAGACGTAGAGGCCAATTCGCCAGGAATGTTGTCAACTATTACCGCCGAGATGTTAGGTTGGGTTAGGTTAGGTTATATTACGTTATTGATGTATATAAAGGTCTCACGGAAACGTAGAGGCCAACAAGCCAGGAATGTGGTTAAACGTTACCTCCGAGACGTTACTTTGGGTTAGGTTAGGTTATATTACGTTATTGTAGTATATAAAAGTCCCACGGAAACGTAGATGCCAATTCGCCAGGAATGTTGTCAAATATTAGTGCCGAGAGGTTGGGTTGTGTTAGGTTAGGTTATATTACGTTATTGATGTATATAAGGCCCTACGGAGACGTAGAGGCCAACTCGCCAGGAATGTTGTCAAATATTACCGCCGAGGTGTTAGGTTGGGTTAGGTTAGGCTATATTACGTTATTGATGTATATGAAGGTCCCACGGAGACGTAGAGTCCAACTCGCCAGGAATGTTGTCAAATATTAGTAACGAGAGGTTGGGTTGGGTTGGGTTAGGTTATATTACGTTATTCATGTATATGAAGGTCCCACGGAGACGTAGAGGCCGACTCGACAGGAATGTTGTCAAATAATAGCGCCGAAAGGTTAGGTTGCGTTAGGTTAGGTTATATTACGTTATTGATGTATATAAAAGTCCCACGGGGACGTAGAGGCCAACTCGCCAGGAATGTTGTCAAATAATAGCGCCGAAAGGTTAGGTTGGGTTAGGTTAGGTTATATTACGTTATTGATGGATATGAAAGTCTCACGGAAACGTAGAGGCCAACAAGCCAGGAATGTGGTTAAACATTACCTCCGAGACGTTAATTTGGGTTAGGTTAGGTTATATTACGTTATTGATGTATATAAAAGCCCCACGGAAACGTAGAGGCCAACTCGCCAGGAATATTGTCAAATATTAGTCCCGAGAGGTTGGGTTGTGTTAGGTTAGGTTATATTACGTTATTGATATATATAAAAGTCCCACGGATGCGTAGAGGCCAACTCGCCAGGAATGTTGTCAAATATTACCGCCGAAATGTTAGGTTGGGTTAGGTTAGGTTATATTATGTTATTGATGTATATAAAGGTCTCACGGAAACGTAGAGGCCAACAAGCCAGGAATGTGGTTAAACATTACCTCCGAGACGTTACTTTGGGTTAGGTTAGGTTATGTTACGTTATTGATGTATATAAGAGCCCCACGGACACGTAGAGGCCAACTCGCCAGGAATGTTGTCAAATAATAGCGTCGAGAGGTTAGGTTGGGTTATATAAGCTTATATTACGTTATTGATGGATATGAAGGTCTCACGGAGACGTAGAGCCCAACTCGCCAGGAATGTTGTCAAATATTACCGCCGAGATGTTATGTTGGCTTAGGTTAGGTTATATTACGTTATTGATGTATATGAAGTTCCCACGGAGACGTAGAGTCCAACTCGCCAGGTATGTTTTCAAATATTACCGCCGAGATGATAGGTTGGGTTAGGTTAGGTAATTTTACGTTATTGATGTATATGAAGGTCCCACGGAGACGTAGAGGCCAATTCGCCAGGAATGTTGTCAACTATTACCGCCGAAATGTTAGGTTGGGTTAGGTTAGGTTATATTACGTTATTGATGTATATAAAGGTCTCACGGAAACGTAGAGGCAACAAGCCAGGAATGTGGTTAAACATTACCTCCGAGACGTTACTTTGGGTTAGGTTAGGTTATATTACGTTATTATAGTATATAAAAGTCCCACGGAGACGTAGATGCCAACTCGCCAGGAATGTTGTCAAATATTAGTGCCGAGAGGTTGGGTTGTGTTAGGTTAGGTTATATTACGTTATAGATGTATTTAAAGGTCCCGCGGAGACGTAGAGGCCAACAAGCCAGGAATGTGATCAAATATTACCGCCGAGATGTTAGGTTGGGTTAGGTTAGGTTATATTACGTTATTGATGTATATAAAGGTCCCACGGAGACGTAGAGGCCAACCCGCCAGGTATGTTTTCAAATATTACTGCCGAGATGTTAGGTTCGGTTAGGTTAGGTTATATTACGTTATTGATGTATATAAAGGTCCCACGGAGAGGGAGAAGCCAACTCGCCAGGAATGTTGTCAAATACTAGCGCCGAGATGATAGGTTGTGTTAGGTTAGGTTATATTACGTTATAGATGTATATAAAGGTACCACGGAGACGTAGAGGCCAACTCGCCATGAATATTTGCAAATATTACCGCCGAGATGTTAGGTTGGGTTAGGTTAGGTTATATTACGTTATAGATGTATTTAAAGGTCCCGCGGAGACGTAGAGGCCAACAAGCCAGGAATGTGATCAAATATTACCGCCGAGATGTTAGGTTGGGTTAGGTTAGGTTATATTACGTTATTGATGTATATAAAGGTCCCACGGAGACGTAGAGGCCAACCCGCCAGGTATGTTTTCAAATATTACTGCCGAGATGTTAGGTTCGGTTAGGTTAGGTTATATTACGTTATTGATGTATATAAAGGTCCCACGGAGAGGGAGAAGCCAACTCGCCAGGAATGTTGTCAAATACTAGCGCCGAGATGATAGGTTGTGTTAGGTTAGGTTATATTACGTTATAGATGTATATAAAGGTACCACGGAGACGTAGAGGCCAACTCGCCATGAATATTTTCAAATATTACCGCCGAGATGTTAGGTTGGGTTAGGTTAGGCTATATTACGTTATTGATGTATATAAAGGTCCCACGGAGACGTAGAGGCCAATTCGCCAGGAATGTTGTCAACTATTACCGCCGAAATGTTAGGTTGGGTTAGGTTAGGTTATATTACGTTATTGATGTATATATAGGTCTCACGGAAATGTAGAGGCCAACAAGCCAGGAATGTGGTTAAACATTACCTCCGAGACGTTACTTTGGGTTAGGTTAGGTTATATTACGTTATTGATGTATATAAAAGCCCCACGGAAACGTAGAGGCCAACTCGCCAGTAATATTGTCAAATATTAGTGCCGAGAGGTTGGGTTGTGTTAGGTTAGGTTATATTACGTTATTGATATATATAAAAGTCCCACGGATGCGTAGAGGCCAACTCGCCAGGAATGTTTGTCAAATAATAGCGTCGAGAGGTTAGGTTGGGTTATATAAGGTTATATTACGTTATTGATGGATATGAAGTTCTCACGTAGACGTAGAGGCCAATTCGCCAGGAATGTTGTCAACTATTACCGACGAGATGTTAGGTTGGGTTAGGTTAGGTTATATTACGTTATTGATGTATATAAAGGTCTCACGGAAACGTAGAGGCCAACAAGACAGGAATGTGGTTAAACATTACCTCCGAGACGTTACTTTGGGTTAGGTTAGGTTATATTACGTTATTGATGTATATAAGAGCCCCACGGAAACGTAGAGGCCAACTCGCCAGGAATGTTGTTAAATATTAGTGCCGAGAGGTTGGGTTGTGTTAGGTTAGGTTATATTCCGTTATTGATGTATATAAGGCCCTACGGAGACGTAGAGGCCAACTCGCCAGGAATGTTGTCAAATATTACCGCCGAGATGTTAGGTTGGGTTAGGTTAGGTTATATTACGTTATTGATGTATATAAAATTCCCACGGAGACGTAGAGTCCAACTCGCCAGGAATGTTGTCAAATATTAGTACCGAGATGTTAGGTTGTGTTAGGTTAGGTTATATTACGCTATTGATGTATATAAAAGTCTCACGGAGACGTAGACGCCAACCCGACAGGAATGTTGTCAAATAATATCGCCGAGATCTTAGTTTGGGTTAGGTTAGGTTGTATTACGCTATTGATGTATATAAAAATCCCACGGAGACGTAGAGCCCAACAAGCCAGGAATGTGGTCAAATAATACCGCCGAAAGGTTAGGTTGGGTTAGGTTAGGTTATATTACGTTATTGATGTATATGAAGGTCCCACGGAGA
Organism: Xylocopa violacea; assembly: GCA_963969225.1. Classification (NCBI taxonomy): domain Eukaryota; kingdom Metazoa; phylum Arthropoda; class Insecta; order Hymenoptera; family Apidae; genus Xylocopa; species Xylocopa violacea. The sequence continues at coordinate 18,718 of CAXAJV010000618.1, read as the reverse complement.
CGTAGAGGCCAACTCGCCAGGAATGTTGTCAAATAATAGCGCCGAAATGTTAGGTTGGGTTAGGTTAGGTTATATTACGTAATTGATGTATATAATAGTTCCACGGAGACGTAGAGGCCGACTCGACAGGAATGTCGTCAAATATTAGTGCCGAGAGGTTGGGTTGTGTTAGGTTAGGCTATATTACGTTATTGATGTATATAAGGCCCTACGGAGACGTAGAGGCCAACTCGCCAGGAATGTTGTCAAATATTACCGCCGAGATGTTAGGTTAGGTTATATTACGTTATTGATGTATATAAAGGTCTCACGGAAACGTAGAGGCCAATTCGCCAGGAATGTTGTCAACTATTACCGCCGAGATGTTAGGTTGGGTTAGGTTAGGTTATATTACGTTATTGATGTATATAAAGGTCTCACGGAAACGTAGAGGCCAACAAGCCAGGAATGTGGTTAAACATTACCTCCGAGACGTTAATTTGGGTTAGGTTAGGTTATATTACGTTATTGATGTATATAAAAGCCCCACGGAAACGTAGAGGCCAACTCGCCAGGAATGTTGTCAAATATTAGTGCCGAGCGGTTGGGTTGTGTTAGGTTAGGTTATATTACGTTATTGATGTATATAAGGCCCTACGGAGACGTAGAGGCCAACTCGCCAGGAATGTTGTCAAATAATAGCGCCGAAAGGTTAGGTTGGTTAGGTTAGGTTATATTACGTTATTGATGGATATGAAGGTCTCACGGAGACGTAGAGCCCAACTCGCACGGAATGTTGTCAAATATTACCGCCGAAATGTTAGGTTGGGATAGGTTAGGTTATATTACGTTATTGATGTATATAAAGGTCTCACGGAAACGTAGAGGCCAACAAGCCAGGAATGTGGTTAAACATTACCTCCGAGACGATAATCTGGGTTAAGTTAGGTTATATTACGTTATTGATGTATATAAAAGCCCCACGGAGACGTAGAGGCCAACAAGTCAGGAATGTGGTCAAATAATAGCGCCGAAAGGTTAGGTTGGGTTAGGTTAGGTTATATTACGTTATTGATGTATATGAAGGTCCCACGGAGACGTAGAGTCCAACTCGCCAGGAATGTTGTCAAATATTAGTACCGAGAGGTTGGGTTGGGTTGGGTTAGGTTATATTACGTTCTTGATGTATATGAAGGTCCCACGGAGACGTAGAGGCCGACTCGAAAGGAATGTTGTCAAATAATAGCGCCGAGATCTTAGGTTGTGTTAGGTTAGGTTATATTACGTTACTGATGTATATAAAATTCCCACGGAGACGTAGAGGCCCACTCGCCAGGAATGGTGTCAAATATTACCGCCGAAATGTTAGGTTGGGTTAGGTTAGGTTATACTATGTTATTGATGTATATAAAGGTCTCATGGAAACGTAGAGGCCAACAAGCCAGGAATGTGGTTAAACATTACCTCCGAGTCGTTACTTTGGGTTAGGTTAGGTTATATTACGTTATTGATGTATATAAAAGCCCCACGGATACGTAGAGGCCAACTCGCCAGGAATGTTGTCAAATAATAGCGTCGAGAGGTTAGGTTGGGTTATATAAGCTTATATTACGTTATTGATGGATATGAAGGTCTCACGGAGACGTAGAGCCCAACTCAGCAGGAATGTTGTCAAATATTACCGCCGAGATGTTATGTTGGCTTAGGTTAGGTTATATTACGTTATTGATGTATATGAAGTTCCCACGGAGACGTAGAGTCCAACTCGCCAGGTATGTTGTCAAATATTACCGCCGAGATCATAGGTTGGGTTAGGTTAGGTAATTTTACGTTATTGATGTATATGAAGGTCCCACGGAGACGTAGAGGCCAATTCGCCAGGAATGTTGTCAACTATTACCGCCGAGATGTTAGGTTGGGTTAGGTTAGGTTATATTACGTTATTGATGTATATAAAGGTCTCACGGAAACGTAGAGGCCAACAAGCCAGGAATGTGGTTAAACGTTACCTCCGAGACGTTACTTTGGGTTAGGTTAGGTTATATTACGTTATTGTAGTATATAAAAGTCCCACGGAAACGTAGATGCCAATTCGCCAGGAATGTTGTCAAATATTAGTGCCGAGAGGTTGGGTTGTGTTAGGTTAGGTTATATTACGTTATTGATGTATATAAGGCCCTACGGAGACGTAGAGGCCAACTCGCCAGGAATGTTGTCAAATATTACCGCCGAGGTGTTAGGTTGGGTTAGGTTAGGCTATATTACGTTATTGATGTATATGAAGGTCCCACGGAGACGTAGAGTCCAACTCGCCAGGAATGTTGTCAAATATTAGTAACGAGAGGTTGGGTTGGGTTGGGTTAGGTTATATTACGTTATTCATGTATATGAAGGTCCCACGGAGACGTAGAGGCCGACTCGACAGGAATGTTGTCAAATAATAGCGCCGAAAGGTTAGGTTGCGTTAGGTTAGGTTATATTACGTTATTGATGTATATAAAAGTCCCACGGGGACGTAGAGGCCAACTCGCCAGGAATGTTGTCAAATAATAGCGCCGAAAGGTTAGGTTGGGTTAGGTTAGGTTATATTACGTTATTGATGGATATGAAAGTCTCACGGAAACGTAGAGGCCAACAAGCCAGGAATGTGGTTAAACATTACCTCCGAGACGTTAATTTGGGTTAGGTTAGGTTATATTACGTTATTGATGTATATAAAAGCCCCACGGAAACGTAGAGGCCAACTCGCCAGGAATATTGTCAAATATTAGTCCCGAGAGGTTGGGTTGTGTTAGGTTAGGTTATATTACGTTATTGATATATATAAAAGTCCCACGGATGCGTAGAGGCCAACTCGCCAGGAATGTTGTCAAATATTACCGCCGAAATGTTAGGTTGGGTTAGGTTAGGTTATATTATGTTATTGATGTATATAAAGGTCTCACGGAAACGTAGAGGCCAACAAGCCAGGAATGTGGTTAAACATTACCTCCGAGACGTTACTTTGGGTTAGGTTAGGTTATGTTACGTTATTGATGTATATAAGAGCCCCACGGACACGTAGAGGCCAACTCGCCAGGAATGTTGTCAAATAATAGCGTCGAGAGGTTAGGTTGGGTTATATAAGCTTATATTACGTTATTGATGGATATGAAGGTCTCACGGAGACGTAGAGCCCAACTCGCCAGGAATGTTGTCAAATATTACCGCCGAGATGTTATGTTGGCTTAGGTTAGGTTATATTACGTTATTGATGTATATGAAGTTCCCACGGAGACGTAGAGTCCAACTCGCCAGGTATGTTTTCAAATATTACCGCCGAGATGATAGGTTGGGTTAGGTTAGGTAATTTTACGTTATTGATGTATATGAAGGTCCCACGGAGACGTAGAGGCCAATTCGCCAGGAATGTTGTCAACTATTACCGCCGAAATGTTAGGTTGGGTTAGGTTAGGTTATATTACGTTATTGATGTATATAAAGGTCTCACGGAAACGTAGAGGCAACAAGCCAGGAATGTGGTTAAACATTACCTCCGAGACGTTACTTTGGGTTAGGTTAGGTTATATTACGTTATTATAGTATATAAAAGTCCCACGGAGACGTAGATGCCAACTCGCCAGGAATGTTGTCAAATATTAGTGCCGAGAGGTTGGGTTGTGTTAGGTTAGGTTATATTACGTTATAGATGTATTTAAAGGTCCCGCGGAGACGTAGAGGCCAACAAGCCAGGAATGTGATCAAATATTACCGCCGAGATGTTAGGTTGGGTTAGGTTAGGTTATATTACGTTATTGATGTATATAAAGGTCCCACGGAGACGTAGAGGCCAACCCGCCAGGTATGTTTTCAAATATTACTGCCGAGATGTTAGGTTCGGTTAGGTTAGGTTATATTACGTTATTGATGTATATAAAGGTCCCACGGAGAGGGAGAAGCCAACTCGCCAGGAATGTTGTCAAATACTAGCGCCGAGATGATAGGTTGTGTTAGGTTAGGTTATATTACGTTATAGATGTATATAAAGGTACCACGGAGACGTAGAGGCCAACTCGCCATGAATATTTGCAAATATTACCGCCGAGATGTTAGGTTGGGTTAGGTTAGGTTATATTACGTTATAGATGTATTTAAAGGTCCCGCGGAGACGTAGAGGCCAACAAGCCAGGAATGTGATCAAATATTACCGCCGAGATGTTAGGTTGGGTTAGGTTAGGTTATATTACGTTATTGATGTATATAAAGGTCCCACGGAGACGTAGAGGCCAACCCGCCAGGTATGTTTTCAAATATTACTGCCGAGATGTTAGGTTCGGTTAGGTTAGGTTATATTACGTTATTGATGTATATAAAGGTCCCACGGAGAGGGAGAAGCCAACTCGCCAGGAATGTTGTCAAATACTAGCGCCGAGATGATAGGTTGTGTTAGGTTAGGTTATATTACGTTATAGATGTATATAAAGGTACCACGGAGACGTAGAGGCCAACTCGCCATGAATATTTTCAAATATTACCGCCGAGATGTTAGGTTGGGTTAGGTTAGGCTATATTACGTTATTGATGTATATAAAGGTCCCACGGAGACGTAGAGGCCAACTCGCCAGGTATGTTGTCAAATATTAGCGCCGAGATGATAGGTTGGGTTAGGTTAGGTTATATTACGTTATAGATGTATATAAAGGTCCCACGGAGACGTAGAGGCCAACTCGCCAGGAATGTTTCCAAATATTACCGCCGAGATGTTAGGTTCGGTTAGGTTAGGTTATATTTCGTTATTGATGTATATGAAGGTCCCACGGAGAAGTAGAGGCCAACTCGCCAGGAATGTTGCCAAACATTAGCGCCAAGATGATAGGTTGGGTTAGGTTAGGTTATATTACGTTATAGATGTATTTAAACGTCCCGCGAAGACGTAGAGGCCAACAAGCCAGGAATGTGATCAAGTATTACCGCCGAGATGTTAGGTCGAGTTAGGTTAGATTATATAACGTTATAGATGTATATAAAGGTCCCACGGAGACGTAGAGGCCAACAAGCCAGGAATGTGTTCAAATATTACCGCCGAGATGTTAGGTTGGGTTAGGTTAGGTTATATTACGTTATAGATGTATATAAAGATCCCACGGAGACGTAGATGCCAACTCGCCATGAATGTTTTCAAATATTACCGCCGAGATGTTAGGTTGGGTTAGGTTAGGTTGTGTTTCGTTATTGATGTATATGAAGGTCCCACGAAGAAGTAGAGGCCAACTCGCCAGGTATGTTGTCAAATATTAGCGCCGAGATGATAGGTTGGGTTAGGTTAGGTTATATTACGTTATAGATGTATATAAAGATCCCACGGAGACGTAGAGGCCAACTCGCCATGAATGTTTTCAAATATTACCGCCGAGATGTTAGGTTGGGTTAGGTTAGGTTATGTTTCGTTATTGATGTATATGAAGGTCCCACGGAGAAGGAGAGGACAACTCGCCAGGAATGTTGTCAAACATTAGCGCCAAGATGATAGGTTGGGTTAGGTTAGGTTATATTACGTTATTGATGTATATAAATGTACCACGGAGACGTAGAGGCCAACTCGCCATGAATGTTTTCAAATATTACCGCCGAGATGTTAGGTTGGGTTGGGTTAGGTTATATTACGTTATAGATGTATCTAAAGGTCCCACGGAGACGTAGAGGCCAACTCGCCAGGAGTGTTTTCAAATATTACCGCCGAGATGTTAGGTTGGGTTAGGTTAGGTTATATTACGTTATAGATGTATTTAAAGGTCCCGCGGAGACGTAGAGGCCAACAAGCCAGGAATGTGATCAAATATTACCGCCGAGATGTTAGGTTGGGTTAGGTTAGGTTATATTACGTTATTGATGTATATAAAGGTCCCACGGAGACGTAGAGGCCAACCCGCCAGGTATGTTTTCAAATATTACTGCCGAGATGTTAGGTTCGGTTAGGTTAGGTTATATTACGTTATTGATGTATATAAAGGTCCCACGGAGAGGGAGAAGCCAACTCGCCAGGAATGTTGTCAAATACTAGCGCCGAGATGATAGGTTGTGTTAGGTTAGGTTATATTACGTTATAGATGTATATAAAGGTACCACGGAGACGTAGAGGCCAACTCGCCATGAATATTTTCAAATATTACCGCCGAGATGTTAGGTTGGGTTAGGTTAGGTTATATTACGTTATAGATGTATTTAAAGGTCCCGCGGAGACGTAGAGGCCAACAAGCCAGGAATGTGATCAAATATTACCGCCGAGATGTTAGGTTGGGTTAGGTTAGGTTATATTACGTTATTGATGTATATAAAGGTCCCACGGAGACGTAGAGGCCAACCCGCCAGGTATGTTTTCAAATATTACTGCCGAGATGTTAGGTTCGGTTAGGTTAGGTTATATTACGTTATTGATGTATATAAAGGTCCCACGGAGAGGGAGAAGCCAACTCGCCAGGAATGTTGTCAAATACTAGCGCCGAGATGATAGGTTGTGTTAGGTTAGGTTATATTACGTTATAGATGTATATAAAGGTACCACGGAGACGTAGAGGCCAACACGCCATGAATATTTTCAAATATTACCGCCGAGATGTTAGGTTGGGTTAGGTTAGGCTATATTACGTTATTGATGTATATAAAGGTCCCACGGAGACGTAGAGGCCAACTCGCCAGGTATGTTGTCAAATATTAGCGCCGAGATGATAGGTTGGGTTAGGTTAGGTTATATTACGTTATAGATGTATATAAAGGTCCCACGGAGACGTAGAGGCCAACTCGCCAGGAATGTTTCCAAATATTACCGCCGAGATGTTAGGTTCGGTTAGGTTAGGTTATATTTCGTTATTGATGTATATGAAGGTCCCACGGAGAAGTAGAGGCCAACTCGCCAGGAATGTTGCCAAACATTAGCGCCAAGATGATAGGTTGGGTTAGGTTAGGTTATATTACGTTATAGATGTATTTAAACGTCCCGCGAAGACGTAGAGGCCAACAAGCCAGGAATGTGATCAAGTATTACCGCCGAGATGTTAGGTCGAGTTAGGTTAGATTATATAACGTTATAGATGTATATAAAGGTCCCACGGAGACGTAGAGGCCAACAAGCCAGGAATGTGTTCAAATATTACCGCCGAGATGTTAGGTTGGGTTAGGTTAGGTTATATTACGTTATAGATGTATATAAAGATCCCACGGAGACGTAGATGCCAACTCGCCATGAATGTTTTCAAATATTACCGCCGAGATGTTAGGTTGGGTTAGGTTAGGTTGTGTTTCGTTATTGATGTATATGAAGGTCCCACGAAGAAGTAGAGGCCAACTCGCCAGGTATGTTGTCAAATATTAGCGCCGAGATGATAGGTTGGGTTAGGTTAGGTTATATTACGTTATAGATGTATATAAAGATCCCACGGAGACGTAGAGGCCAACTCGCCATGAATGTTTTCAAATATTACCGCCGAGATGTTAGGTTGGGTTAGGTTAGGTTATGTTTCGTTATTGATGTATATGAAGGTCCCACGGAGAAGGAGAGGACAACTCGCCAGGAATGTTGTCAAACATTAGCGCCAAGATGATAGGTTGGGTTAGGTTAGGTTATATTACGTTATAGATGTATTTAAACGTCCCGCGGAGACGTAGAGGCCAACAAGCCAGGAATGTGATCAAATATTACCGCCGAGATGTTAGGTTGGGTTAGGTTAGATTATATAACGTTATAGATGTATATAAAGGTCCCAGGGAGACGTAGAGGCCAACTCGCCAGGTATGTTGTCAAATATTAGCGCCGAGATGATAGGTTGGGTTAGGTTAGGTTATATTACGTTATAGATGTATTTAAAGGTCCCACGGAGACGTAGAGGCCAACTCGCCAGGAATGTTTCCAAATATTACCGCCGAGATGTTAGGTTCGGTTAGGTTAGGTTATATTTCGTTATTGATGTATATGAAGGTCCCACGGAGAAGTAGAGGCCAAGTCGCCAGGAATGTTGTCAAACATTAGCGCCAAGATGATAGGTTGGGTTAGGTTAGGTTATATTACGTTATAGATGTATTTAAACGTCCCGCGGAGACGTAGAGGCCAACAAGCCAGGAATGTGATCAAATATTACCGCCGAGATGTTAGGTTGGGTTAGGTTAGATTATATAACGTTATAGATGTATATAAAGGTCCCACGGAGACGTAGAGGCCAACAAGCCAGGAATGTGTTCAAATATTACCGCCGAGATGTTAGGTTGGGTTAGGTTAGGTTATATTACGTTATTGATGTATATAAATGTACCACGGAGACGTAGAGGCCAACTCGCCATGAATATTTTCAAATATTACCGCCGAGATGTTAGGTTGGGTTAGGTTAGGTTATATTACGTTATAGATGTATTTAAAGGTCCCGCGGAGACGTAGAGGCCAACAAGCCAGGAATGTGATCAAATATTACCGCCGAGATGTTAGGTTGGGTTAGGTTAGGTTATATTACGTTATTGATGTATTTAAACGTCCCGCGGAGACGTAGAGGCCAACAAGCCAGGAATGTGATCAAATATTACCGCCGAGATGTTAGGTTGGGTTAGGTTAGATTATATAACGTTATAGATGTATATAAAGGTCCCAGGGAGACGTAGAGGCCAACTCGCCAGGTATGTTGTCAAATATTAGCGCCGAGATGATAGGTTGGGTTAGGTTAGGTTATATTACGTTATAGATGTATTTAAAGGTCCCACGGAGACGTAGAGGCCAACTCGCCAGGAATGTTTCCAAATATTACCGCCGAGATGTTAGGTTCGGTTAGGTTAGGTTATATTTCGTTATTGATGTATATGAAGGTCCCACGGAGAAGTAGAGGCCAAGTCGCCAGGAATGTTGTCAAACATTAGCGCCAAGATGATAGGTTGGGTTAGGTTAGGTTATATTACGTTATAGATGTATTTAAACGTCCCGCGGAGACGTAGAGGCCAACAAGCCAGGAATGTGATCAAATATTACCGCCGAGATGTTAGGTTGGGTTAGGTTAGATTATATAACGTTATAGATGTATATAAAGGTCCCACGGAGACGTAGAGGCCAACAAGCCAGGAATGTGTTCAAATATTACCGCCGAGATGTTAGGTTGGGTTAGGTTAGGTTATATTACGTTATAGATGTATATAAAGATCCCACGGAGACGTAGATGCCAACTCGCCATGAATGTTTTCAAATATTACCGCCGAGATGTTAGGTTGGGTTAGGTTAGGTTGTGTTTCGTTATTGATGTATATGAAGGTCCCACGAAGAAGTAGAGGCCAACTCGCCAGGTATGTTGTCAAATATTAGCGCCGAGATGATAGGTTGGGTTAGGTTAGGTTATATTACGTTATAGATGTATATAAAGATCCCAGGGAGACGTAGAGGCCAACTCGCCAGGTATGTTGTCAAATATTAGCGCCGAGATGATAGGTTGGGTTAGGTTAGGTTATATTACGTTATAGATGTATTTAAAGGTCCCACGGAGACGTAGAGGCCAACTCGCCAGGAATGTTTCCAAATATTACCGCCGAGATGTTAGGTTCGGTTAGGTTAGGTTATATTTCGTTATTGATGTATATGAAGGTCCCACGGAGAAGTAGAGGCCAAGTCGCCAGGAATGTTGTCAAACATTAGCGCCAAGATGATAGGTTGGGTTAGGTTAGGTTATATTACGTTATAGATGTATTTAAACGTCCCGCGGAGACGTAGAGGCCAACAAGCCAGGAATGTGATCAAATATTACCGCCGAGATGTTAGGTTGGGTTAGGTTAGATTATATAACGTTATAGATGTATATAAAGGTCCCACGGAGACGTAGAGGCCAACAAGCCAGGAATGTGTTCAAATATTACCGCCGAGATGTTAGGTTGGGTTAGGTTAGGTTATATTACGTTATTGATGTATATAAATGTACCACGGAGACGTAGAGGCCAACTCGCCATGAATATTTTCAAATATTACCGCCGAGATGTTAGGTTGGGTTAGGTTAGGTTATATTACGTTATAGATGTATTTAAAGGTCCCGCGGAGACGTAGAGGCCAACAAGCCAGGAATGTGATCAAATATTACCGCCGAGATGTTAGGTTGGGTTAGGTTAGGTTATATTACGTTATTGATGTATATAAAGGTCCCACGGAGACGTAGAGGCCAACCCGCCAGGTATGTTTTCAAATATTACTGCCGAGATGTTAGGTTCGGTTAGGTTAGGTTATATTACGTTATTGATGTATATAAAGGTCCCACGGAGAGGGAGAAGCCAACTCATACAGGAATGTTGTCAAATATTAGCGCCGAGATGATAGGTTGTGTTAGGTTAGGTTATATTACGTTATAGATGTATATAAAGGTACCACGGAGACGTAGAGGCCAACTCGCCATGAATATTTTCAAATATTACCGCCGAGATGTTAGGTTGGGTTAGGTTAGGCTATATTACGTTATTGATGTATATAAAGGTCCCACGGAGACGTAGAGGCCAACTCGCCAGGTATGTTGTCAAATATTAGCGCCGAGATGATAGGTTGGGTTAGGTTAGGTTATATTACGTTATAGATGTATATAAAGGTCCCACGGAGACGTAGAGGCCAACTCGCCAGGAATGTTTCCAAATATTACCGCCGAGATGTTGGGTTCGGTTAGGTTAGGTTATATTTCGTTATTGATGTATATGAAGGTCCCACGGAGAAGTAGAGGCCAACTCGCCAGGAATGTTGCCAAACATTAGCGCCAAGATGATAGGTTGGGTTAGGTTAGGTTATATTACGTTATAGATGTATTTAAACGTCCCGCGAAGGCGTAGAGGCCAACAAGCCAGGAATGTGATCAAGTATTACCGCCGAGATGTTAGGTCGAGTTAGGTTAGATTATATAACGTTATAGATGTATATAAAGGTCCCACGGAGACGTAGAGGCCAACAAGCCAGGAATGTGTTCAAATATTACCGCCGAGATGTTAGGTTGGGTTAGGTTAGGTTATATTACGTTATAGATGTATATAAAGATCCCACGGAGACGTAGATGCCAACTCGCCATGAATGTTTTCAAATATTACCGCCGAGATGTTAGGTTGGGTTAGGTTAGGTTGTGTTTCGTTATTGATGTATATGAAGGTCCCACGAAGAAGTAGAGGCCAACTCGCCAGGTATGTTGTCAAATATTAGCGCCGAGATGATAGGTTGGGTTAGGTTAGGTTATATTACGTTATAGATGTATATAAAGATCCCACGGAGACGTAGAGGCCAACTCGCCATGAATGTTTTCAAATATTACCGCCGAGATGTTAGGTTGGGTTAGGTTAGGTTATGTTTCGTTATTGATGTATATGAAGGTCCCACGGAGAAGGAGAGGACAACTCGCCAGGAATGTTGTCAAACATTAGCGCCAAGATGATAGGTTGGGTTAGGTTAGGTTATATTACGTTATAGATGTATTTAAACGTCCCGCGGAGACGTAGAGGCCAACAAGCCAGGAATGTGATCAAATATTACCGCCGAGATGTTAGGTTGGGTTAGGTTAGATTATATAACGTTATAGATGTATATAAAGGTCCCAGGGAGACGTAGAGGCCAACTCGCCAGGTATGTTGTCAAATATTAGCGCCGAGATGATAGGTTGGGTTAGGTTAGGTTATATTACGTTATAGATGTATTTAAAGGTCCCACGGAGACGTAGAGCCCAACTCGCCAGGAATGTTTCCAAATATTACCGCCGAGATGTTAGGTTCGGTTAGGTTAGGTTATATTTCGTTATTGATGTATATGAAGGTCCCACGGAGAAGTAGAGGCCAAGTCGCCAGGAATGTTGTCAAACATTAGCGCCAAGATGATAGGTTGGGTTAGGTTAGGTTATATTACGTTATAGATGTATTTAAACGTCCCGCGGAGACGTAGAGGCCAACAAGCCAGGAATGTGATCAAATATTACCGCCGAGATGTTAGGTTGGGTTAGGTTAGATTATATAACGTTATAGATGTATATAAAGGTCCCACGGAGACGTAGAGGCCAAACCGCCAGGTATGTTTTCAAATATTACTGCCGAGATGTTAGGTTCGGTTAGGTTAGGTTATATTACGTTATTGATGTATATAAAGGTCCCACGGAGAGGGAGAAGCCAACTCGCCAGGAATGTTGTCAAATACTAGCGCCGAGATGATAGGTTGTGTTAGGTTAGGTTATATTACGTTATAGATGTATATAAAGGTACCACGGAGACGTAGAGGCCAACTCGCCATGAATATTTTCAAATATTACCGCCGAGATGTTAGGTTGGGTTAGGTTAGGCTATATTACGTTATTGATGTATATAAAGGTCCCACGGAGACGTAGAGGCCAACTCGCCAGGTATGTTGTCAAATATTAGCGCCGAGATGATAGGTTGGGTTAGGTTAGGTTATATTACGTTATAGATGTATATAAAGGTCCCACGGAGACGTAGAGGCCAACTCGCCAGGAATGTTTCCAAATATTACCGCCGAGATGTTAGGTTCGGTTAGGTTAGGTTATATTTCGTTATTGATGTATATGAAGGTCCCACGGAGAAGTAGAGGCCAACTCGCCAGGAATGTTGTCAAACATTAGCGCCAAGATGATAGGTTGGGTTAGGTTAGGTTATATTACGTTATAGATGTATTTAAACGTCCCGCGAAGACGTAGAGGCCAACAAGCCAGGAATGTGATCAAGTATTACCGCCGAGATGTTAGGTCGAGTTAGGTTAGATTATATAACGTTATAGATGTATATAAAGGTCCCACGGAGACGTAGAGGCCAACAAGCCAGGAATGTGTTCAAATATTACCGCCGAGATGTTAGGTTGGGTTAGGTTAGGTTATATTACGTTATAGATGTATATAAAGATCCCACGGAGACGTAGATGCCAACTCGCCATGAATGTTTTCAAATATTACCGCCGAGATGTTAGGTTGGGTTAGGTTAGGTTGTGTTTCGTTATTGATGTATATGAAGGTCCCACGAAGAAGTAGAGGCCAACTCGCCAGGTATGTTGTCAAATATTAGCGCCGAGATGATAGGTTGGGTTAGGTTAGGTTATATTACGTTATAGATGTATATAAAGATCCCACGGAGACGTAGAGGCCAACTCGCCATGAATGTTTTCAAATATTACCGCCGAGATGTTAGGTTGGGTTAGGTTAGGTTATGTTTCGTTATTGATGTATATGAAGGTCCCACGGAGAAGGAGAGGACAACTCGCCAGGAATGTTGTCAAACATTAGCGCCAAGATGATAGGTTGGGTTAGGTTAGGTTATATTACGTTATAGATGTATTTAAACGTCCCGCGGAGACGTAGAGGCCAACAAGCCAGGAATGTGATCAAATATTACCGCCGAGATGTTAGGTTGGGTTAGGTTAGATTATATAACGTTATAGATGTATATAAAGGTCCCAGGGAGACGTAGAGGCCAACTCGCCAGGTATGTTGTCAAATATTAGCGCCGAGATGATAGGTTGGGTTAGGTTAGGTTATATTACGTTATAGATGTATTTAAAGGTCCCACGGAGACGTAGAGGCCAACTCGCCAGGAATGTTTCCAAATATTACCGCCGAGATGTTAGGTTCGGTTAGGTTAGGTTATATTTCGTTATTGATGTATATGAAGGTCCCACGGAGAAGTAGAGGCCAAGTCGCCAGGAATGTTGTCAAACATTAGCGCCAAGATGATAGGTTGGGTTAGGTTAGGTTATATTACGTTATAGATGTATTTAAACGTCCCGCGGAGACGTAGAGGCCAACAAGCCAGGAATGTGATCAAATATTACCGCCGAGATGTTAGGTTGGGTTAGGTTAGGTTATATAACGTTATAGATGTATATAAAGGTCCCACGGAGACGTAGAGGCCAACAAGCCAGGAATGTGTTCAAATATTACCGCCGAGATGTTAGGTTGGGTTAGGTTAGGTTATATTACGTTATTGATGTATATAAATGTACCACGGAGACGTAGAGGCCAACTCGCCATGAATATTTTCAAATATTACCGCCGAGATGTTAGGTTGGGTTAGGTTAGGTTATATTACGTTATAGATGTATTTAAAGGTCCCGCGGAGACGTAGAGGCCAACAAGCCAGGAATGTGATCAAATATTACCGCCGAGATGTTAGGTTGGGTTAGGTTAGGTTATATTACGTTATTGATGTATTTAAACGTCCCGCGGAGACGTAGAGGCCAACAAGCCAGGAATGTGATCAAATATTACCGCCGAGATGTTAGGTTGGGTTAGGTTAGATTATATAACGTTATAGATGTATATAAAGGTCCCAGGGAGACGTAGAGGCCAACTCGCCAGGTATGTTGTCAAATATTAGCGCCGAGATGATAGGTTGGGTTAGGTTAGGTTATATTACGTTATAGATGTATTTAAAGGTCCCACGGAGACGTAGAGGCCAACTCGCCAGGAATGTTTCCAAATATTACCGCCGAGATGTTAGGTTCGGTTAGGTTAGGTTATATTTCGTTATTGATGTATATGAAGGTCCCACGGAGAAGTAGAGGCCAAGTCGCCAGGAATGTTGTCAAACATTAGCGCCAAGATGATAGGTTGGGTTAGGTTAGGTTATATTACGTTATAGATGTATTTAAACGTCCCGCGGAGACGTAGAGGCCAACAAGCCAGGAATGTGATCAAATATTACCGCCGAGATGTTAGGTTGGGTTAGGTTAGATTATATAACGTTATAGATGTATATAAAGGTCCCACGGAGACGTAGAGGCCAACAAGCCAGGAATGTGTTCAAATATTACCGCCGAGATGTTAGGTTGGGTTAGGTTAGGTTATATTACGTTATAGATGTATATAAAGATCCCACGGAGACGTAGATGCCAACTCGCCATGAATGTTTTCAAATATTACCGCCGAGATGTTAGGTTGGGTTAGGTTAGGTTGTGTTTCGTTATTGATGTATATGAAGGTCCCACGAAGAAGTAGAGGCCAACTCGCCAGGTATGTTGTCAAATATTAGCGCCGAGATGATAGGTTGGGTTAGGTTAGGTTATATTACGTTATAGATGTATATAAAGATCCCACGGAGACGTAGAGGCCAACTCGCCATGAATGTTTTCAAATATTACCGCCGAGATGTTAGGTTGGGTTAGGTTAGGTTATGTTTCGTTATTGATGTATATGAAGGTCCCACGGAGAAGGAGAGGACAACTCGCCAGGAATGTTGTCAAACATTAGCGCCAAGATGATAGGTTGGGTTAGGTTAGGTTATATTACGTTATAGATGTATTTAAACGTCCCGCGGAGACGTAGAGGCCAACAAGCCAGGAATGTGATCAAATATTACCGCCGAGATGTTAGGTTGGGTTAGGTTAGATTATATAACGTTATAGATGTATATAAAGGTCCCAGGGAGACGTAGAGGCCAACTCGCCAGGTATGTTGTCAAATATTAGCGCCGAGATGATAGGTTGGGTTAGGTTAGGTTATATTACGTTATAGATGTATTTAAAGGTCCCACGGAGACGTAGAGGCCAACTCGCCAGGAATGTTTCCAAATATTACCGCCGAGATGTTAGGTTCGGTTAGGTTAGGTTATATTTCGTTATTGATGTATATGAAGGTCCCACGGAGAAGTAGAGGCCAAGTCGCCATGAATGTTGTCAAACATTAGCGCCAAGATGATAGGTTGGGTTAGGTTAGGTTATATTACGTTATAGATGTATTTAAACGTCCCGCGGAGACGTAGAGGCCAACAAGCCAGGAATGTGATCAAATATTACCGCCGAGATGTTAGGTTGGGTTAGGTTAGATTATATAACGTTATAGATGTATATAAAGGTCCCACGGAGACGTAGAGGCCAACAAGCCAGGAATGTGTTCAAATATTACCGCCGAGATGTTAGGTTGGGTTAGGTTAGGTTATATTACGTTATTGATGTATATAAATGTACCACGGAGACGTAGAGGCCAACTCGCCATGAATATTTTCAAATATTACCGCCGAGATGTTAGGTTGGGTTAGGTTAGGTTATATTACGTTATAGATGTATTTAAAGGTCCCGCGGAGACGTAGAGGCCAACAAGCCAGGAATGTGATCAAATATTACCGCCGAGATGTTAGGTTGGGTTAGGTTAGGTTATATTACGTTATTGATGTATATAAAGGTCCCACGGAGACGTAGAGGCCAACCCGCCAGGTATGTTTTCAAATATTACTGCCGAGATGTTAGGTTCGGTTAGGTTAGGTTATATTACGTTATTGATGTATATAAAGGTCCCACGGAGAGGGAGAAGCCAACTCATACAGGAATGTTGTCAAATATTAGCGCCGAGATGATAGGTTGTGTTAGGTTAGGTTATATTACGTTATAGATGTATATAAAGGTACCACGGAGACGTAGAGGCCAACTCGCCATGAATATTTTCAAATATTACCGCCGAGATGTTAGGTTGGGTTAGGTTAGGCTATATTACGTTATTGATGTATATAAAGGTCCCACGGAGACGTAGAGGCCAACTCGCCAGGTATGTTGTCAAATATTAGCGCCGAGATGATAGGTTGGGTTAGGTTAGGTTATATTACGTTATAGATGTATATAAAGGTCCCACGGAGACGTAGAGGCCAACTCGCCAGGAATGTTTCCAAATATTACCGCCGAGATGTTAGGTTCGGTTAGGTTAGGTTATATTTCGTTATTGATGTATATGAAGGTCCCACGGAGAAGTAGAGGCCAACTCGCCAGGAATGTTGCCAAACATTAGCGCCAAGATGATAGGTTGGGTTAGGTTAGGTTATATTACGTTATAGATGTATTTAAACGTCCCGCGAAGGCGTAGAGGCCAACTCGCCATGAATGTTTTCAAATATTACCGCCGAGATGTTAGGTTGGGTTAGGTTAGGTTATGTTTCGTTATTGATGTATATGAAGGTCCCACGGAGAAGGAGAGGACAACTCGCCAGGAATGTTGTCAAACATTAGCGCCAAGATGATAGGTTGGGTTAGGTTAGGTTATATTACGTTATAGATGTATTTAAACGTCCCGCGGAGACGTAGAGGCCAACAAGCCAGGAATGTGATCAAATATTACCGCCGAGATGTTAGGTTGGGTTAGGTTAGATTATATAACGTTATAGATGTATATAAAGGTCCCAGGGAGACGTAGAGGCCAACTCGCCAGGTATGTTGTCAAATATTAGCGCCGAGATGATAGGTTGGGTTAGGTTAGGTTATATTACGTTATAGATGTATTTAAAGGTCCCACGGAGACGTAGAGCCCAACTCGCCAGGAATGTTTCCAAATATTACCGCCGAGATGTTAGGTTCGGTTAGGTTAGGTTATATTTCGTTATTGATGTATATGAAGGTCCCACGGAGAAGTAGAGGCCAAGTCGCCAGGAATGTTGTCAAACATTAGCGCCAAGATGATAGGTTGGGTTAGGTTAGGTTATATTACGTTATAGATGTATTTAAACGTCCCGCGGAGACGTAGAGGCCAACAAGCCAGGAATGTGATCAAATATTACCGCCGAGATGTTAGGTTGGGTTAGGTTAGATTATATAACGTTATAGATGTATATAAAGGTCCCACGGAGACGTAGAGGCCAACAAGCCAGGAATGTGTTCAAATATTACCGCCGAGATGTTAGGTTGGGTTAGGTTAGGTTATATTACGTTATTGATGTATATAAATGTACCACGGAGACGTAGAGGCCAACTCGCCATGAATATTTTCAAATATTACCGCCGAGATGTTAGGTTGGGTTAGGTTAGGTTATATTACGTTATAGATGTATTTAAAGGTCCCGCGGAGACGTAGAGGCCAACAAGCCAGGAATGTGATCAAATATTACCGCCGAGATGTTAGGTTGGGTTAGGTTAGGTTATATTACGTTATTGATGTATTTAAACGTCCCGCGGAGACGTAGAGGCCAACAAGCCAGGAATGTGATCAAATATTACCGCCGAGATGTTAGGTTGGGTTAGGTTAGGTTATATTACGTTATTGATGTATATAAATGTACCACGGAGACGTAGAGGCCAACTCGCCATGAATATTTTCAAATATTACCGCCGAGATGTTAGGTTGGGTTAGGTTAGGTTATATTACGTTATAGATGTATTTAAAGGTCCCGCGGAGACGTAGAGGCCAACTCGCCAGGAATGTTTCCAAATATTACCGCCGAGATGTTAGGTTCGGTTAGGTTAGGTTATATTTCGTTATTGATGTATATGAAGGTCCCACGGAGAAGTAGAGGCCAAGTCGCCAGGAATGTTGTCAAACATTAGCGCCAAGATGATAGGTTGGGTTAGGTTAGGTTATATTACGTTATAGATGTATTTAAACGTCCCGCGGAGACGTAGAGGCCAACAAGCCAGGAATGTGATCAAATATTACCGCCGAGATGTTAGGTTGGGTTAGGTTAGATTATATAACGTTATAGATGTATATAGAGGTCCCACGGAGACGTAGAGGCCAACAAGCCAGGAATGTGTTCAAATATTACCGCCGAGATGTTAGGTTGGGTTAGGTTAGGTTATATTACGTTATAGATGTATATAAAGATCCCACGGAGACGTAGATGCCAACTCGCCATGAATGTTTTCAAATATTACCGCCGAGATGTTAGGTTGGGTTAGGTTAGGTTGTGTTTCGTTATTGATGTATATGAAGGTCCCACGAAGAAGTAGAGGCCAACTCGCCAGGTATGTTGTCAAATATTAGCGCCGAGATGATAGGTTGGGTTAGGTTAGGTTATATTACGTTATAGATGTATA
>CAXAJV010000617.1:17500-24412 GCA_963969225.1 Xylocopa violacea | reverse complement strand
AGTCGAAAATATTGGCCGCTGGTGCTTGGTGTAAACCGAGTGCTGGCGGCTTTTTTTATGACCTTTTTTCTGGAGGCCGCTGGCACCTGGGGTATCCCGGGTGCTGGCGGCTTTTTTTATGACCTGGCTCCAGAAGCAGGCATTTTAGGGAGCCAGTCCCAGAAAATTTTCGATACTCTTGACGCTACTGGCGCTATCACCTTGCCACGCGAGGTCCCAAATACGCTTCTGGCACTTAACATCTTGCCATGCGAGTCCAGATGTCAGAGAAATAGGGGCGAGAAATGTCTGTCGGCGGCTGGGTCGGTCACTCCTCTGGACTGTTGCATGACGACCTGGCAGGTAATTGGTAATGAGTTGGCATGATTGGGATTAGTTGGTTCGGATCACTAACGCTAAAAAAAATGGCGAGTAGAAGTGATGTAGCCTCGGACACGGAGGCCCCCGGCCCTGGGGTCTCCGTGGCGGACCTGTCCGCTGTGGACCGGAGGGCCATTGTTGACGGATCTGGCATGTCTATGGACTTTGAGTACGGACAATGTGTGGACCTTCCTCTTGGCGGGCATATTCGATGTAGAATATGCGAGGCAAAGGGGCAGGATCGGAGGTTCCTGCAAGAGTCTCAATTTAAAGATCATGCAGAACAGCAGCACCCCCGAGTCATAATAAAATGGAGATGCGCCGTGTGCCACAAGGTATTCGAAAGACTGCATGGGTGCCGGTGTCATCTGCCAAAATGTAAAGGACGCTCAGAACACCAGAGCGACTCGGGGGTGAAATGCGATCACTGTGGGGCGACCTTTGCCTCGCAACGCGGGCTGTCACAGCACGAGAGGTTTAGACACCCTGCTGTGAGGAACGAAAAAAGAGCAATGGCAAATATTCACGGTAGGAGTAGACCAGGCAACAGAGCCTCGGCCTGGTCGCAGGAGGAGGTGGACCTCCTGATAGAATTAAATGAACGATTCAAAGACCTAGCACAGCCAAATGTGGCTATAAGAGAATACCTACCGAATAAGACAGTTAAGCAAATAAGTGATAAAAGGAGGCTCCTGCCCGCCAGGAGGGAGGAAACGATAGCTGGGCCGGAAGCTTCCTCGGATGGGGAATCCGGCAGCTCGGAGTACGAATCGGCCGCCGAGGATCTCGATGATGAGATTTTTGTGGAGCGAGAAATTATACAATGGAAAGAGCTCCTACGAGAGAGTTTACGGGTCAGCCACCTCAATAAAGAAAACAAATTTAAGAGTATTGAAGACAGGATCGCGAGTGTGGCTGATCAGGCGGTGGCCGATGAAATTGAGGTGAACGCGATTGTACAACAATTCGTTGAAATGTTAAAAGAAGGCGTTCATGAGAGCCGTGAAGATGGAGTAAGCGGCTCTAGAAAGAGAAAGAAAAATGGGACAAATAACACAAACAGAAGGGCAAATTTTAAAAAATTCGAATATGCCAGGCACCAGGAGCTGTATAAGAGATGCCCGAGGAAGCTTCTGGACCTAGCTATAATGGGTAAAACCATAAATGACAAGGAGGCAGTGGAGCCTCCGAGCAAACACGAAGTGGGTCCATTATATAGAGATCTGTGGGGGAAGGCAGGACCCCAAGCCTCAAGTACAGAGCGACACGAACACGCAATTAATATGGAACAGCTATGGACGCCCATTGCTGTGGGCGAACTTATTGAGAAATTTAGAAAAATCAAAAGCACGACCGCGCCCGGTATTGATGGAATTAAAAAGATCCACCTCCGGCAGGACGGGGCACTGCAGATAATGGCAAAAATTTGCAACCTTCTGCTAATGAGCCGAATTTATCCACTACAGTGGAAGAGAAACCGAACCACGCTCATCCCCAAGCCGGGGAAGAGCGTGGAAGAGGTCAGTAATTGGAGGCCCATTACCATCGGGTCGCTATTAAGTAGACTATATTCGGCAATGATTGACAAAAGGCTTAGGTGTCGCATTAAACAGCATCTAAGACAGAAGGGGTTTACAAACGAAGATGGATGTAAAAATAACATAACCATCCTAAGCAGTGCCCTGTCAAACATGAAGGAAAAGGGCGGCGGTATTATTACGGTGGTGGATGTGTCGAAAGCATTCGACACAGTACCCCACAGCATGTTGGGCGTCGGTTTAGCTAGAAAAGGAGTTCCAATGGCTGCCTGCCAGTATATACAAAATTCATATAAGAACATAAAGACGAGCATTACATGCAAAGGAGGCGAGACTCTTGAGGTGGACCTACTTCGAGGAGTTAAGCAAGGAGACCCATTGTCTCCGCTCCTATTTAATTTAGTAATGGACCCTATTATAGGGAGTATTGACGAGACGACGGAGGGCGTCCAAGTGGGAGACGAGAACGTCTCCATACTAGCCTTTGCTGACGACCTGGTGCTTCTGGCCAGAAGCAAAGAAGAAGCGCAAATGCAAAATGATATGCTCTTCAAATATCTTGGTAAACTGAATATGAGAGTGGCTGTTGATAAATGCCACACATTCCAGGTCGTCAGCAAAAATAAGACATGGCATTTAGTGAACCCAGAATTGACAATGGGACGGCAGGCTGTTCCTTATGCCGATCCCGAACAAATATTCAAATACCTGGGAGTAAATGTAGATCCCTGGAGGGGCCTTCAGCGTTCCTCGGCCAAAGAAATAGTGGATGCGGCCAACCGCGTAAAAGGTATGAGGCTCAAGCCTCATCAAAAAGTGAACCTAATAAGAACGTACCTCCTGCCCAGGTACATTCACAAATTAGTGGCAAATCCGCCACCCCTGGGTGTCCTAGACCAAATAGACCATGGAGTTAAACAAGTAATTAAAAGCATTCTCCACCTCCATCCGTCAACGACGGATGGAATAATTTACACAAGTAAAAGTCATGGTGGTCTAGGCGTCCAGAGGGTGGCTAACATAGTGAAATTAGCTAAACTGAGGAACGCTCTGAAGATGAGGAGTTCCGATGATGCAGCCGTACGCAGCGCATGCGCTGGGCAGGAGGAAACAATAAAGAAATACGCAGCATCAGTTGGGTGTCAATGGCCAATTGAAATGGAAGCCATAGAGGATACGCGGAAGGCCCTTCGTAAAAGGGATACGGATCAATGGAGACAACTCGTCTCCCAAGGCCAGGGGGTACACGAGTTTTTTGGAGACAAAATTGGTAACCAGTGGCTGTACAACCCTGAGCTTTTGAGGCCGTCCAGATATCTGGACGCCATAAAGATCAGAACAAATACCTTTGGGACAAGAGTCGCGATGCGACGGGCAAATAAAGAAAGAGATTACTTGTGCAGGCGTTGTGGCGTCCA
Source organism: Xylocopa violacea (assembly GCA_963969225.1). Lineage (NCBI taxonomy): Eukaryota > Metazoa > Arthropoda > Insecta > Hymenoptera > Apidae > Xylocopa > Xylocopa violacea. The sequence continues at coordinate 21,096 of CAXAJV010000617.1, read as the reverse complement.
GGCTGAGACCCAGGGGCACATATTGGGAAACTGCTCCCACACTAAGCCAAAAAGAATCAGACGGCATGACGAAGTCTGTAAGTTAATAATGGGCAAAGTACCTAAAAAATGGGCAATATTTGAAGAACCGGCAGTTAATGTAGTCGGAGATCTGAGGAAGCCTGATCTGGTTATCAAAGACCAGGATAGGCTTTTGGTAGTCGACGTAACCATACGGTACGAAGACAAAGAAAATCTCCGCAATGCCTACAAAGAGAAAGTCAGAAAATACAAGGAAACTGCCGAGTTTATAAAAGCCAGATTAAATTGTCTTACCGCGGAGGTGATACCCGTGGTAATTGGGTGTAGGGGAGCAGTTCCCAAATATACGAAAGAATACTTAAAACTCTTGGGTCTCAAGCCAAGAGATATCCTGACGGCCTCGTTGATAGCCCTCCGGTCGTCGATAGAAATGGCCAACGAGTTTATTGACTACGACTACACAGAGTAGTCGTTCTAAGTTATTTATTTATTTATTTATTTATTTACTTATTTATTTATTTATTTATTATTTTATTTTATGGTTGACGAAACCAATGGTGGATGGTTTTAATAAATGGGACATGCATGCCGGGAATTTTATTAACCGACAATTGACTGCCTTCGGGCTGAACGAAAGAAAATTTTACAATTGACCAAGCCGCAAGGCTAGAACTTTTAAACACTAACTGCATGCCTTGAACGCAGCCACAAGGCAAAGAAAATTACAAAGACGAAGCAGCTGCCAGCTGAAGTAATAACGTTAGCCCGTCTCGGCCCTTTACACCGAGCGGAGCGAGTTCTACTATACTTTTGTATAGTAGGGCGCGGGGCGGGTTCTATGCATGGAGAACCCGGGGCGACACCTACGCGCGGTTTTCCCTGTGCGCACACTTCGGTGTGTGGCCAAGTTCGCCTCCCGAAAGGGTCCCCGTTCCTAATTTTTCCAAGTTCGCGGGCAGATCTCGTGGCAGCGGCGCTAGAAAGTAGGCTCGCGTATTATTTCTTTTTGTTATTTATTTATTGTTATACACCCTACGAGGGGGTTAAACCTCGGAAGTCTACTGGCTTTCCTTCTGAGAGTCAGTACAGAAATTAGCCAAATGCCTCGTCATCTAATTAGTGACGCGCATGAATGGATTAACGAGATTCCCAAACCTGTCCCTATCTCCGGGCACGGAACGGTGATCGTGCACACCGTTGGGGAGTGGCGACCCCACCCTCCGAAGCTGAAGAGTGGTCGGTCTAGTCAGCCGTCGAAACAGGAACGGTGAGTGATGGTGAAAAATTCAGTAGAAGTGGGCACTCAGTGACCTGATAAACTCATCCTGTCGACGTAAGCAGGCAACTAGCCCCTGGCATCTGTGTCTCGAGTGTCTAGTGAGACCTCGAGCACGAAAAACTCGAAAATTGCGTAGGGGATTCGTCTTGTCAGCTAGACGAGGCCCCACAAAAACGTAAAGTGCGAGCACGTCTAGATGTCAGTTAACAGGCAGTTTGTCGACTTCCGGCCGATCACTCCTCAAGGTATTTGCGCGACTACGGCCTGGCTCGTATTTGGCTAAGGCTGGGAGACCAAACAGTCTCCCGTCGAGTCTCGAAAAGGGCAAAAATGCCCTAGTCTAAACAATCAGGTGGCCGACCCACGGATCGGTCATCGCATGGGTCCCAGTCGACCAACCGAGCGTATCGAACGCTCGGACAGTCGACCAGTGGATACCCTATCTCGAAGTCGAGACTCCGCTCATTGTCCAACGACAACTTATTTCTAATTACTCGGAAACTCGTTCCGTCTTACCAGCTCAACGAGTTCCCACCCACGTGTACCGCCCGCAGTGCTCACTGTGGAACTCAGGTGCACCCCGGCAGGGCAGCGTCGGTGCGCGCTGTTGGGGAGTAACGACCCCACCTTCCCGATTCGTGAGAAAGCACCAAGAGGCAGAGCGGCGTGTGATGCGCGCCGATGGGGAGCGACGACCCCACCTTCACTCTACGTATGAAGCATCACCCTCGAATTCAATGGCTCTCGCGTGAGTCTCCTGAATACTTGCATCAGGAGACCGCGGCCCAGGCAGGGCAGCGCCGGTGCGCGCTGCTGGGGAGTAACGACCCCACCTCCCCGATTCGTGAAAAAGCACCAAGAGGCAGAGCGGCGTGCGATGCGCGCCGATGGGGAGTGACGACCCCACCTTCACTCCACGTATGAAGCATCACCCTCGAACTCTATGGCTCTCGCGTGAGTCTCCCGGTGTCTTGCACCAGGAGACCGCGGCCCCGGCAGGGCAGCGCCGGTGCGCGCTGTTGGGGAGTAACGACCCCACCGTCCCGATAACGTGAGAAAGCACCAAGAGGCAGAGCGGCGTGTGATGCGCGCCGATGGGGAGTGACGACCCCACCTTCACTCCACGTATGAAGCATCAGTCCCCTTTCACGCAATTTCATGATGGCTTCATTCGATCCTAAATACTCCGGAGGTAAAATAGCCCTCCATTCGGATCTCCGGGTGAGGGCAGGATCGGGAGGAGTCATCGTGGCGATGAATAGGTCAAGGCGGGCGAACATCCTTCGGCCCGAGACCTCGCCCCCAGGTGATGGCCCCATTGTCGAGCAACGAAGCCGCCCGGTAACGCGCTCGATGACGGCCGCTCCTCGGCATCATCGCCAAGCCGCGACCGGGTGTGCTTCTGCTCACACGACTCTGGCGCGGCCTCTAGGTATCAGCCTTCGCGCTGTCCAGATACGAATTACGAAATGCGACGCGAGACTCAGGTCGGATCCGGTATCTCCGGCTGAGTCTGTGATAGGAACAAAAATAAAATCAAGCGATAGCTCCGCGAACCCTCCCTCCGCGACCGCGTCCCCCCACAACCCCACCGCGCCCGCGTCCGCGTCCGCGACCGTACCGACGTCGACGACGACGTCACCGTCCGTAATCGAGACCACGGGTATTAGGATACTGCAGCTGAACATGCAACATTCAGCTACAGTTGCAGGCGAGGTGCGTCAGCTTGTAGCCTCGAAGCACTTAGACGTCCTGCTGTTGCAGGAACCATACGTCAGTTCTTCGGGCACGAGCCACACCGTTAGTGGACTAGGGATCGGGGCGAGGGTGGCGGCCGTCAGTTCACAATTCCCGTGGGCTGCGGTTGCCGTGTGCAACCCTCGCTTCGAGATGGTTTTTGTCTCGCAGCTAAGCACGGAACACTGTGTGTGTGCAGAAGTGCTAGCGCCCGGCTTCTCGATATACGTCGCATCATGCTATTTCCAGTATAGCGACGAAATCGAGGAGCACCTCAGACACCTCGAGATGGTGTTTCAGTCTCTGAGGGGGAAGAGACTCATAGTGTCGGTAGATGCCAACGCTCGGTCGTCACTCTGGGGGCCACAGAGAACAGACGAAAGAGGTGCGATGTTCGAAGCGCTCATCCGATCGTTTGGCATGGAAGTTGTGAATGACGCTCGGCAGCCGCCCACCTATTGGTCGACGAGGGGTGAGTCTTTCATCGATGTAACCCTGGCGTCGCCATCCATGCTCCCTTTCGTCAGGGGCTGGAAGGTAAGGTGCGGTTGGGCCAATA
>CAXAJV010000617.1:10000-12500 GCA_963969225.1 Xylocopa violacea | reverse complement strand
AAGTAGGAGTAGACACGCCCGGCTTTCTGTAAAATAATACCACCGAGAGGTTAGGTTGGGTTAGGTTAGGTTATATTACGTTCTACATATATAATGTTCGCACCGAGAAGTACGGACCGGCACGACCGGGAACTTGGAAATTGTTCGCACCGCGCGGGCGGAAGCGACACGACCGGGAACTTAGAAAATATTCGCGCCGAGCGGTCGGGACCGACACGACCGGGGACTTTGAAAATATTCGCGCCGAGCGGTCGGGACCGACACGACCGGGGACTTTGAAAATATTCGCGCCGAGCGGTCGGGACCGACACGACCGGGAACTTAGAAAATATTCGCGCCGAGCGGTCGGAAGCGACACGATCGGCGGTTTTTCGCTATTTTCTCGTAAATTAAACCGTTGACCTAACAATTTTTTTGCAGAAACCTTATTGAAAGCTATTGATTGAATTTATTAGCGCATTGTTTAGTCGAATTTATAATTTTTAGTCTCCCGAAACCGACACGACTGGCGGTTTTTGTCAATTTATCGGTAATTTTTTTATATAAACGCTTGGTTTTTTTTTCGTAATATCGATTAATTTGATTGTAGAATTCATTTGTACGTGTCAGATTTTCGATTTTTCGTGTTTTTCGTTGACTTCGTATTTTATAACTGCGTTTTTTCAATGTTAAAATCGATTAAAATTCGTTATATTCTAGAAATATGTTTTTCCGTATATATTCATTATGTTTAAACAATTTCCGTTCATAAAAGTTCAACGTTAATAGCACTTTATACTTGCGCCTCCGCGCGACTAAGTTACAGCAGCCTTTCCGGACGGTCGGTCGCCGCTGGAGTTTACCACCGTAAGCGCCCGTGCGTTAGCCCGGCCGGCGCCGACCGCCCGGCCGGCCGTTCCGTATCTATAAGGAGACAGGTCGGTTCGAGCCGGCCGGGCGGAGTAGCGTCGGGCGCGTGGCTATTCTATGACTTCGGTTGAGAAGCAGTCCACCGCTCCTCGAGAATACGTTCTCGACTGCTCTGTCCCGTGTCGGTTGTCGAATTTTCTCCACACTGCATTGCCACGGGTCGGTGTCTTTGACCGAATGGCCCATATGTGGCGAGCGTCCAACGGTGACGTTGGTGACCATTTATCCGAGTTTTACTCGGTTAAATTGTACCTTCCTTGCATCGATTCTAAATCTTTACGCTCCGAGCTCTCGGAACGGACTCTAGAGATACATATTGAATTTTTGGACGTACCAGATGTGTGTACGAAATGTCCATAATATGCTATACGCATGAAAGGTGTATATGAAGATAGATATACACCGATGATATACCAAACAAGTTCCTCAACAAAAAAAAATAAAAATGAGCATCCACTGAGTTGAGGAACGAAACAAAAAATAAAAAATAAGCATCCACTGAAGGGGACAAAAGAATAAATGGTATATGTCATTTCGACACGATCTGTTACGAAACAGAGGAGTCTCTCGACGAACTTCCAAAAGGTGTCCCGTGTCGAATGCCCAGCGCGCACTTGGTACGCGCCAGCTCGCCTGAGGAGGGCGAGATACAAAAATATACTTCAGCGTGACACAATTGTACGCGCTTGCTCGTCTATGCCGAACAGCACGCTTCTCTGTACGCGCTATCATAATGCCCAGCGTGTGAGAGCGTGTGTAGTATCTCTGTTATAGTCAAATGGAGTGCCAAGAGGTACTACGCGTTCGCGCATTAGACGATAAAAGGTATTCTTTATATACATATTAAACAATACAGCGTGACACGATTATAACCGCTTGCCATCGTCGTTGCCCAGCATGTTCTCGCAAGAGATGTTCGTGCTATAGACGATGGAGAAAAAAGGTGTACGATAAATCAGCGTGACGCAATTGTACGCGCTTCCTCGCCTTGATGACCAGCATGTTCTCTGTACGCGCTATCTTAATGCCCAGCGTGAAAGAGATGTCCGTGCTTTCGGCGATATTTGCCCAGCGTGAAAATTGCATACGCGCTTGCATCGTCGATGCCCAGCATGTTCTCTGTACGCGCTATCTTAATGCCCAGCGTGAAAGAGATGTCCGTGCTATAGACGATAAAAGGTGCCGTACACCGATAACAAGCGGTGACAAATCGTATACGCGCTTGCATCGTCGATGCCCAGCATGTTCTCGCAAGAGATGTCCGTGCTATAGACGATTAAAGGTGACAATATGTATTCAATAAATGACAAAAATGTGCCCAAAAATATATAACCAGCGTGAAAATTGTATACGCGCTTGCTCGTCGATACCCGACAAGTCCTCGCAAGGGGATATGTCCGTGGTAAAGACGATGTATATTTTCAGCGCGAAGTGTATACGCGCTTACTCGACACGGTTCAGTTGGAAGGCGACTTGTGAAGTCGATTTTGGGAACGTACGATTTTTGGGAGTGTCTCATTCTCGAAAGAAAAGAAAAGAAAGGAAAAGGAGAGGAGGAAAAAATGCAATACCTCGGTATTATTGAACATAT
>CAXAJV010000617.1:2500-7500 GCA_963969225.1 Xylocopa violacea | reverse complement strand
CGCACACAGACAAAAGAAAAAAAAAATAAAGTGCTCGCGCGTGGTCTTCGTGACCCGCGGCCGCATCCACTGATTTGCTGTGTGAAATTTTTTTAAAGGTTGCCCGATGGCTTGTCAACGGCACCGAAAAAATTGAAATGACGAAATTAAAAAAATAAATAATGAGCTCGCGCGTGGTCTTCGTGACCCGCGGCCGCATCCACTGATTCGAAATAACACACAACAAAAAACCACGAACGTTGCATGAAACGCCGATATTGACGGCATGCAATCATATTACATCCACTGCTCGAAGTATGTAACTCACCTCGTGTCAGAGAGACCGAGACCGCTGTCCTCGAATCTGTGCGTAACCGCGGAGCTATTCGTTCCAAGGTAAAATTGTGCGAGTCCGAATGGATGAAACAAACGCAGAGCGTACACAAGGGGAAAAAGGACCGCACCGCGCGTTCTATCGTTCCTTTAGACGATCGTTTTTTTTTTTTTTTTTTCCGTTCAGAGGGGACGGATTCGTCGCGTCGAGCCTCGTTGTCGAGAGTCTGAGAAAAAAACCCGCCGTTGCGAGATCGAACAATTTTATGCTCGCTTCGTGTTGTCGGGTAAATGCAGACCGCTTCGAGGCCTGTACGACGACGAAGTCCCATCGAATCATTTCCCTGAACGAGAGAACGTCGTCGACCACGAATTTGAAGGATCGAGACGAGCGCGCGCGCGCGCGCGCCTCCTGTAAAAACAGTCGATCGTCGTACCGTTCCGTTCGGAGGGGACGATTCGTCGCCGCCAAGCCCCGTTGTCGAGAGTCTGGGTAAACCCCTGCCGTTGCGAGATCGAACAATTTTATGCTCGCTTCGCGTTGCCGGGCTAAACAGACCGCCTCGAGGGTGTACGGCGACGAGTCCCAACGAATCTTTACCCGAACGACGAACAACGATCGTCGTCGACCTCGAATTCTCGCAGGGTCGTGCCACCGCGACCGCTCTCTACGATCAGGTCGATCGTACCGTACCGTTTCGTTCGGAGGGGACGATTCGTCGCCGCCAAGCCTCGTTGTCGAGAGTCTGTGAAAACCCGTGCCGTTGCGAGCTCGAACAACTTTATGCTCGCTTCGTGTTGTCGGGTGAAACGGACCGCCTCGAGGCTGTGTACGACGGCGAGTCCCAACGAATCTTTACCCGAACGACGAACGTGTGTACCGTCGTCGACCTCGAATTCGTAGGATCGCGTCGCCCGCTCTTTTATACCAGTCGATCGTACCGTACCGTTTCGTTCGGAGGGGACGATTCGTCGCCGCCAAGCCTCGTTGTCGAGAGTCTGTGAAAACCCGTGCCGTTGCGAGATCGAACAATTTTATGCTCGCTTCGTGTCGCAGGTTAAATTGGACCGCTTCGAGGCTGCGCGCGCGGCGAGTCCCAACGAATCTTCACCCGAACGATGAACGTGTTGTACCGTCGTCGACCTCGAATTCGCAGGATCGTGTGTCGCCCGCTCTTTTATACCAGTCGATCGTACCGTACCGTTTCGTTCGGAGGGGACGATTCGTCGCCGCCAAGCCTCGTTGTCGAGAGTCTGTGAAAACCCGTGCCGTTGCGAGATCGAACAATTTTATGCTCGCTTCGTGTCGCAGGTTAAATTGGACCGCTTCGAGGCTGCGCGCGCGGCGAGTCCCAACGAATCTTCACCCGAACGATGAACGTGTTGTACCGTCGTCGATCTCGAATTCGCAGGATCGTGTGTCGCCCGCTCTTTTATACCAGTCGATCGTACCGTACCGTTTCGTTCGGAGGGGACGATTCGTCGCCGCCAAGCCTCGTTGTTGAGTGTCTGAAAACCCGTTGCCGTTGCGAGATCGAACAATTTTATGCTCGCTTCGTGTCGCAGGTTAAATTGGACCGCTCAGAGGCTGCGCGTGCGGCGAGTCCCAACGAATCATTCACCCGAACGGACGCGCCGTCGTCGACTTCGAATTCCTTTAAGAGCGTGTGTCGCGCGTATCCTGTTTTAGTCGATCGTACCGTTCCGTTCGGAGGGGACGATTCGTCGCCGCCAAGCCTCGCTCTCATAGAGTCTATGAAAACCCGTTGCCGTTGCGAGATCGAACAATTTTATGCTCGCTTCGTGTCGCAGGTTAAATTGGACCGCTCAGAGGCTGCGCGTGCGGCGAGTCCCAACGAATCATTCACCCGAACGGACGCGCCGTCGTCGACTTCGAATTCCTTTAAGAGCGTGTGTCGCGCGTATCCTGTTTTAGTCGATCGTACCGTTCCGTTCGGAGGGGACGATTCGTCGCCGCCAAGCCTCGTTGTCGAGAGTCTGTGAAAACCCGTGCCGTTGCGAGATCGAACAATATTATGCTCGCTTCGCGTTGTCGGGTGAAACAGACCGCCTCGAGGCTGTGTACGACGGCGAGTCCCAACGAATCTTTACCCGAACGACGATCGTCGTCGACTTCGAATTCGTTAAGAGCGTGGTGTCGCGCCGCGTACCCTGGTTGTGTTAATGTCGATCGTACCGTTCCGTTCGGAGGGGACGATTCGTCGGGCCAAGCCTCGTTGGCGATTAGGGTCTGTATAATGAACCCGCCGTTGCGAGATCGAATCTCATTTATTATGCTCGCTTCGTGTTGTCGGGTAAATAAAATTATACAGACCGCGCTCGAGGTGTTGGTGTTGTTAACCGACGAGTCCTAACGAATTTTTCTTACCCGAACGGTAAGTTATGTCGTCGACTTTGCATATTCGACAGGTCGAGTGTGTACCATTATTTTGCGTCTCTGCGTGAAAGCAATACGCCGCTGGTACTTGTTCGTTTTCCCGTTTCACAATTGTGCTGCAAGCTCAGAGGGGACTTGCTTTTTGCCATAGCCTCGTTGTCGCGAGTCTGAGAAACCGGCCGTTGCGAGATCGAATAATTTATACTCGCTTCGTGTTGCCGGGGAAAAACGGTAGACCGCTCGAGGCTTTGGCGGCCGAGTCCCAACGAATTTTTTTTTTTTTTTTATCACCTGAGCTCTGAAGCACAGATCGTGCAGTGGATCGTGGAATTTGAGGAACTTGTACCACGCACCTGTGTTCGGGTTTTGATCGTGTCGTTCGTTCAGAGGGGACCGCTTCGCCGAGCGAAGCCTCGTTGTCGCGAGTCTGGAAACACACCCGCCGTTGCGAGATCGAATAATTTTTTATGCTCGCTTCGTGTTGTCGGGTGGGTAAAATTATAGACCGCTTCGAGGTTTCACGGCGAGTCCCATCGATATTTTACGACTTACCTGTACGAACGTCGTCAACTTCTCGAAAGCAATACGCCGCTGGGTGTTGGATATCTTTCTTTTTTTTTTTTTTTGTATTCACTTCCACGTGCCATTCGTTCAGAGGGGACGACGATATATTCGCGTTTGCGTATTCTTCCTCGTTGTCGAGAGTCCCTTAATAAACCCGCCGTTGCGAGATCGAATTTTACAAGCTCGCTTCGTGTTGTCGGGAGGAAGGGGGGACCGCCTCGAGGGTCTGCGCGATACGCGCGAAGAAGAGTCCTAACGAATTTTCGAAAAATTTTATCTACCTGGACGCGTGGCACACTGGCGTGAATCCGAAAGGATGTATCCTAAACACCCTGAAACAGGCGTGTCCGTTTCATCCGTAGGACGGTATCGTGTCGCCGAGAATTCGGGCGACGCCCGCGTCTCCTTCGCCGGAGACGTTTGGGTCTCGACTTGTTCGAAACTTAGTACGAAGAGACTTAACAATTAATAAAAAATATACATATACGATTACCCTGAACGGTGGATCACTTGGCTCGTGGGTCGATGAAGAACGCAGCTAATTGCGCGTCAACGTGTGAACTGCAGGACACATGAACATCGACATTTCGAACGCACATTGCGGTCCACGGATACAATTCCTGGACCACGCCTAGCTGAGGGTCGTTCACGTAACCAGAATACTGCTTGCGTTGCGTTTCGTCGAATCTTTTCTCTCCGGTGCTCGAATCTGCCCGCCGTCGTTCATTCGAATTCCATTTACGAACGTTTCTGAGTTCGGGCGCACCGAAAGGGAAAAAGAGGAGCGATACGCGACGTACGAGCGATCGTTGGACGTTCGTCCGAGTCGTCTGTGGCCGTGCCCCGAGACTATATGCGACTGGTGTAACGTGTGCGCGCGTGCGGCGTGCGTTAAACGGGTTCACGGAAATCGACGGTGTCGATCACGGACTCGCGCGAGTTCTTCGTGGCGTCGTGAGTCGTTCGTTTAACCGGACGACCGCCCACGGGGAACCGCTTCGTGTTTCGACTGCCGATTTTGTTCCGTATTCCAAATTCGCACACCCGCCACACACCATGACCACTCTTCGCGCGTCTCTTTAACGCACGATTGATATGCCGCGCGCTCGACGTCGTTTAAAATGAATTTTTCTTTTGCCGCAAGACTGAGAGAATCGAATTGTTGGGAACTCGGTCGAGAGAGAGAAGAGAATATACAAGAAAGAGAGAGCGAGCGACATCGTCGTAACGTGAGGGACGATGATGCGCATCCGATCGTTCGAAGTTCGCACAGCCCCAGGGTGTTGTTGCGTTCAATCATCAGAATAACCCGTTCTCTCTCTGCTCTCTCCGCGCGTTGTGCGCGTATACCATGTTTTGTGTAAGGAAGAAATTGAGCGGACCGTCACTCGAATACATACAATGTATATAGGCCGTCGTTGCCGAAGTCGATCTCGAATTTTATTTCCATATGCCGTCGATTGTCGGGGACCACAGACAAACGCGCGCACGGGGACGCATTTCCTCTTCGAACGCTGATGATCTTGGGATGTTCGAATCTGACCCCAGCCACGTTCGTCGAGACTCGAATTTACCGTGCGTCCTCGGTGTGCTGCCTCTGTCTGTCAGCCCGGTGTCGATCGGAACATTTGGTATATATATATATATATGGTCGATTGTAACGTTTCTGGCCTGTGACGCGCGTCCGCAGATTCCGAAGCACAGAACTCGAATCGGTAACGCCACG
>CAXAJV010000616.1:0-13000 GCA_963969225.1 Xylocopa violacea | reverse complement strand
AAATATTACCGCCGAGATGATAGGTTGGGTTAGGTTAGGTTATATTACGTTATTGATGTATATGAATGTCCCACGGAGACGTAGAGGCCAACTCGCCAGGAATGTTGTCAAATAATAGCGCCGAAAGGTTAGGTTGGGTTAGGATAGGTAATATTACGTTATTGATGGATATGAAGGTCTCACGGAGACGTAGAGGCCAACTCGCCAGGAATGTTGTCAAATATTACCGCCGAAATGTTAGGTTGGCCTAGGTTAGGTTATATTACGTTATTGATGTATATGAAGTTCCCACGGAGACGTAGAGTCCAACTCGCCAGAAATGTTGTCAAACAATAGCGCCGAAAAGTTAGTTTGGGTTAGGTTAGGTTATATTACGTTATTGATGTACATGAAGGTCCCACGGAGACGTAGAGGCCAACAAGCCAGGAATGTGGTTAAACATTACCTCCGAGACGTTACTTTGGGTTAGGTTAGGTTATATTACGTTTTTGATGGATATGAAGGTCTCACGGAGACGTAGAGTTCAACTCGCCAGGAATGTTGTCAAATAATAGCGCCGAAAGGTTAGGTTGGGTTAGGTTAGGTTATATTACGTTATTGATGGATATGAAGGTCCCACGGAGACGTAGAGGCCAACTCGCCAGGAATGTTGTCAAATAATAGCGCCGAAAGGTTAGGTTGGGTTAGGTTAAGTTATATTACGTTATTGATGTATATAAAAGTCCCACGGAGACGTAGAGGCCAACTCGCCAGGAATGTTGTCAAATAATAGCGCTGAAAGGTTAGGTTGGGTTAGGTTAGGTTATATTACGTTATTGATGGATATGAAGGTCTCACGGAGACGTAGAGGCCAACTCGCCAGGAATGTTGTCAAATATTACCGCCGAGATGTTAGGTTGGGTTAGGTTAGGTTATACTACGTTATTGATGTATATGAAGTTCCCACGGAGACGTAGACTCCAAATCGCCAGGAATGTTGTCAAATATTACCGCCGAAATGTTAGGTTGGCCTAGGTTAGGTTATATTACGTTATTGATGTATATGAAGTTCCCACGGAGACGTAGAGTCCAACTCGCCAGAAATGTTGTCAAACAATAGCGCCGAAAAGTTAGTTTGGGTTAGGTTAGGTTATATTACGTTATTGATGTACATGAAGGTCCCACGGAGACGTAGAGGCCAACAAGCCAGGAATGTGGTTAAACATTACCTCCGGGACGTTACTTTGGGTTAGGTTAGGTTATATTACGTTTTTGATGGATATGAAGGTCTCACGGAGACGTAGAGTTCAACTCGCCAGGAATGTTGTCAAATAATAGCGCCGAAAGGTTAGGTTGGGTTAGGTTAGGTTATATTACGTTATTGATGGATATGAAGGTCCCACGGAGACGTAGAGGCCAACTCGCCAGGAATGTTGTCAAATAATAGCGCCGAAAGGTTAGGTTGGGTTAGGTTAAGTTATATTACGTTATTGATGTATATAAAAGTCCCACGGAGACGTAGAGGCCAACTCGCCAGGAATGTTGTCAAATAATAGCGCTGAAAGGTTAGGTTGGGTTAGGTTAGGTTATATTACGTTATTGATGGATATGAAGGTCTCACGGAGACGTAGAGGCCAACTCGCCAGGAATGTTGTCAAATATTACCGCCGAGATGTTAGGTTGGGTTAGGTTAGGTTATATTACGTTATTGATGTATATAAAGGTCTCACGGAAACGTAGAGGCCAAGCAGCCAGTAATGTGGTTAAACATTACCTCCGAGACGTTACTTTGGGTTAGGTTAGGTTATATTACGTTATTGATGTATATAAAAGTCCCACGGAGACGTAGATGCCAACAAGCCAGGAATGTTGTCAAATAATAGCGCCGAAAGGTTAGGTTGGGTTATGATAGGTTATATTACGTTATTGATGGATATGAAGGTCTCACGGAGACGTAGACGCCAACTCGCCAGGAATGTTGTCAAATATTACCGCCGAAATGTTAGGTTGGCCTAGGTTAGGTTATATTACGTTATTGATGTATATGAAGTTCCCACGGAGACGTAGAGTCCAACTCGCCAGAAATGTTGTCAAACAATAGCGCCGAAAAGTTAGTTTGGGTTAGGTTAGGTTATATTACGTTATTGATGTACATGAAGGTCCCACGGAGACGTAGAGGCCAACAAGCCAGGAATGTTGTCAAGTAATAGCGCCGAGAGGTAAGGTTGGGTTAGGTTAGGTTATATTACGTTATTGATGTATATAAAAGTCCCACGGAGGCGTAGAGGCCAACTCGCCAGGAATGTTGTCAAATATTACCGCCGAAATGTTAGGTTGGCTTAGATTAGGTTATATTACGTTATTGATGTATATGAAGTTAGCACGGAGACGTAGAGTCCAACTCGCCAGGAATGTTGTCAAATATTACCGCCGAGATGATAGGTTGGGTTAGGTTAGGTTATATTACGTTATTGATGTATATGAAGGTCCCACGGAGACGTAGAGACCAACTCGCCAGGAATGTTGTCAAATAATAGCGCCGAAAGGTTAGGTTGGGTTAGGTTAGGTTATATTACGTTATTGATGTATATAAAAGTCCCAGGGACATGTAGAGGCCAACTCGCCAGGAATGTTTTCAAGTAATAGCGCCGAAAGGTTAGGTTGGGTTACGTTAGGTTATATTACGTTATTGATGTATATGAAGGCCTCACGGAGACGTAGAAGCCAACTCGACAGGAATGTTGTCAAATAATAGCGCCGAAAGGTTAGGTTGGGTTAGGTTAGGTTATATTACGTTATTGATGTATATAAAAGTCCCACGGAGACGTAGAGGCCAACTCGCCAGGAATGTTGTCAAATAATAGCGCCGAAAGGTTAGGTTGGGTTAGGTTAGGTTATATTACGTTATTGGTGGATATGAAGGTCCCACGGAGACGTAGAGGCCCACTCGCCAGGAATGTTGTCAAATATTAGTACCGAGAGGTTGGGTTGGGTTAGGTTAGGTTATATTACGTTATTGATGTATATAAAAGTCCCACGGAGACGTAGAGGCCAACTCGCCAGGAATGTTGTCAAGTAATAGCGCCGAGAGGTAAGGTTGGGTTAGGTTAGGTTATATTACGTTATTGATGTATATAAAAGTCCCACGGAGGCGTAGAGGCCAACTCGCCAGGAATGTTGTCAAATAATAGCGCCGAGAGGTTAGGTTGGGTTATATAAGGTTTATATTACGTTATTGATGGATATGAAGGTCTCACGGAGACGCTGAGCTCAACTCGCAAGGAATGTTGTCAAATATTACCGCCGAGATGTTAGGTTGGCTTAGGTTAGGTTATACTACGTTATTGATGTATATGAAGTTCCCACGGAGACGTAGACTCCAAATCGCCAGGAATGTTGTCAAATATTACCGCCGAGATGATAGGTTGGGTTAGGTTAGGTTATATTACGTTATTGATGTATATGAATGTCCCACGGAGACGTAGAGGCCAACTCGCCAGGAATGTTGTCAAATAATAGCGCCGAAAGGTTAGGTTGGGTTAGGATAGGTAATATTACGTTATTGATGGATATGAAGGTCTCACGGAGACGTAGAGGCCAACTCGCCAGGAATGTTGTCAAATATTACCGCCGAAATGTTAGGTTGGCCTAGGTTAGGTTATATTACGTTATTGATGTATATGAAGTTCCCACGGAGAAGTAGAGTCCAACTCGCCAGAAATGTTGTCAAACAATAGCGCCGAAAAGTTAGTTTGGGTTAGGTTAGGTTATATTACGTTATTGATGTACATGAAGGTCCCACGGAGACGTAGAGGCCAACAAGCCAGGAATGTGGTTAAACATTACCTCCGAGACGTTACTTTGGGTTAGGTTAGGTTATATTACGTTTTTGATGGATATGAAGGTCTCACGGAGACGTAGAGTTCAACTCGCCAGGAATGTTGTCAAATAATAGCGCCGAAAGGTTAGGTTGGGTTAGGTTAGGTTATATTACGTTATTGATGGATATGAAGGTCCCACGGAGACGTAGAGGCCAACTCGCCAGGAATGTTGTCAAATAATAGCGCCGAAAGGTTAGGTTGGGTTAGGTTAAGTTATATTACGTTATTGATGTATATAAAAGTCCCACGGAGACGTAGAGGCCAACTCGCCAGGAATGTTGTCAAATAATAGCGCTGAAAGGTTAGGTTGGGTTAGGTTAGGTTATATTACGTTATTGATGGATATGAAGGTCTCACGGAGACGTAGAGGCCAACTCGCCAGGAATGTTGTCAAATATTACCGCCGAGATGTTAGGTTGGGTTAGGTTAGGTTATACTACGTTATTGATGTATATGAAGTTCCCACGGAGACGTAGACTCCAAATCGCCAGGAATGTTGTCAAATATTACCGCCGAGATGATAGGTTGGGTTAGGTTAGGTTATATTACGTTATTGATGTATATGAATGTCCCACGGAGACGTAGAGGCCAACTCGCCAGGAATGTTGTCAAATAATAGCGCCGAAAGGTTAGGTTGGGTTAGGATAGGTAATATTACGTTATTGATGGATATGAAGGTCTCACGGAGACGTAGAGGCCAACTCGCCAGGAATGTTGTCAAATATTACCGCCGAAATGTTAGGTTGGCCTAGGTTAGGTTATATTACGTTATTGATGTATATGAAGTTCCCACGGAGACGTAGAGTCCAACTCGCCAGAAATGTTGTCAAACAATAGCGCCGAAAAGTTAGTTTGGGTTAGGTTAGGTTATATTACGTTATTGATGTACATGAAGGTCCCACGGAGACGTAGAGGCCAACAAGCCAGGAATGTGGTTAAACATTACCTCCGGGACGTTACTTTGGGTTAGGTTAGGTTATATTACGTTTTTGATGGATATGAAGGTCTCACGGAGACGTAGAGTTCAACTCGCCAGGAATGTTGTCAAATAATAGCGCCGAAAGGTTAGGTTGGGTTAGGTTAGGTTATATTACGTTATTGATGGATATGAAGGTCCCACGGAGACGTAGAGGCCAACTCGCCAGGAATGTTGTCAAATAATAGCGCCGAAAGGTTAGGTTGGGTTAGGTTAAGTTATATTACGTTATTGATGTATATAAAAGTCCCACGGAGACGTAGAGGCCAACTCGCCAGGAATGTTGTCAAATAATAGCGCTGAAAGGTTAGGTTGGGTTAGGTTAGGTTATATTACGTTATTGATGTACATGAAGGTCCCACGGAGACGTAGAGGCCAACAAGCCAGGAATGTGGTTAAACATTACCTCCGAGACGTTACTTGGGGTTAGGTTAGGTTATATTACGTTATTGATGTATATAAAAGCCCCACGGAAACGTAGAAGCCAACTCGCCAGGAATGTTGTCAAATATTAGTGCCGAGAGGTTGGGTTGTGTTAGGTTAGGTTATATTACGTTATTGATGTATATAAAGGGCCCACGGAGACGTAGAGGCCAACTCGCCAGGAATGTTGTCAAATATTACCGCCGAAATGTTAGGTTGGCTTAGATTAGGTTATATTACGTTATTGATGTATATGAAGTTAGCACGGAGACGTAGAGTCCAACTCGCCAGGAATGTTGTCAAATATTACCGCCGAGATGATAGGTTGGGTTAGGTTAGGTTATATTACGTTATTGATGTATATGAAGGTCCCACGGAGACGTAGAGACCAACTCGACAGGAATGTTGTCAAATAATAGCGCCGAAAGGTTAGGTTGGGTTAGGTTAGGTTATATTACGTTATTGATGTATATAAAAGTCCCACGGACATGTAGAGGCCAACTCGCCAGGAATGTTTTCAAGTAATAGCGCCGAAAGGTTAGGTTGGGTTACGTTAGGTTATATTACGTTATTGATGTATATGAAGGCCTCACGGAGACGTAGAAGCCAACTCGACAGGAATGTTGTCAAATAATAGCGCCGAAAGGTTAGGTTGGGTTAGGTTAGGTTATATTACGTTATTGATGTATATAAAAGTCCCACGGAGACGTAGAGGCCAACTCGCCAGGAATGTTGTCAAGTAATAGCGCCGAGAGGTAAGGTTGGGTTAGGTTAGGTTATATTACGTTATTGATGTATATAAAAGTCCCACGGAGGCGTAGAGGCCAACTCGCCAGGAATGTTGTCAAATATTACCGCCGAAATGTTAGGTTGGCTTAGATTAGGTTATATTACGTTATTGATGTATATGAAGTTAGCACGGAGACGTAGAGTCCAACTCGCCAGGAATGTTGTCAAATATTACCGCCGAGATGATAGGTTGGGTTAGGTTAGGTTATATTACGTTATTGATGTATATGAAGGTCCCACGGAGACGTAGAGACCAACTCGCCAGGAATGTTGTCAAATAATAGCGCCGAAAGGTTAGGTTGGGTTAGGTTAGGTTATATTACGTTATTGATGTATATAAAAGTCCCAGGGACATGTAGAGGCCAACTCGCCAGGAATGTTTTCAAGTAATAGCGCCGAAAGGTTAGGTTGGGTTACGTTAGGTTATATTACGTTATTGATGTATATGAAGGCCTCACGGAGACGTAGAAGCCAACTCGACAGGAATGTTGTCAAATAATAGCGCCGAAAGGTTAGGTTGGGTTAGGTTAGGTTATATTACGTTATTGATGTATATAAAAGTCCCACGGAGACGTAGAGGCCAACTCGCCAGGAATGTTGTCAAATAATAGCGCCGAAAGGTTAGGTTGGGTTAGGTTAGGTTATATTACGTTATTGGTGGATATGAAGGTCCCACGGAGACGTAGAGGCCCACTCGCCAGGAATGTTGTCAAATATTAGTACCGAGAGGTTGGGTTGGGTTAGGTTAGGTTATATTACGTTATTGATGTATATAAAAGTCCCACGGAGACGTAGAGGCCAACTCGCCAGGAATGTTGTCAAGTAATAGCGCCGAGAGGTAAGGTTGGGTTAGGTTAGGTTATATTACGTTATTGATGTATATAAAAGTCCCACGGAGGCGTAGAGGCCAACTCGCCAGGAATGTTGTCAAATAATAGCGCCGAGAGGTTAGGTTGGGTTATATAAGGTTTATATTACGTTATTGATGGATATGAAGGTCTCACGGAGACGCTGAGCTCAACTCGCAAGGAATGTTGTCAAATATTACCGCCGAGATGTTAGGTTGGCTTAGGTTAGGTTATACTACGTTATTGATGTATATGAAGTTCCCACGGAGACGTAGACTCCAAATCGCCAGGAATGTTGTCAAATATTACCGCCGAGATGATAGGTTGGGTTAGGTTAGGTTATATTACGTTATTGATGTATATGAATGTCCCACGGAGACGTAGAGGCCAACTCGCCAGGAATGTTGTCAAATAATAGCGCCGAAAGGTTAGGTTGGGTTAGGATAGGTAATATTACGTTATTGATGGATATGAAGGTCTCACGGAGACGTAGAGGCCAACTCGCCAGGAATGTTGTCAAATATTACCGCCGAAATGTTAGGTTGGCCTAGGTTAGGTTATATTACGTTATTGATGTATATGAAGTTCCCACGGAGACGTAGAGTCCAACTCGCCAGAAATGTTGTCAAACAATAGCGCCGAAAAGTTAGTTTGGGTTAGGTTAGGTTATATTACGTTATTGATGTACATGAAGGTCCCACGGAGACGTAGAGGCCAACAAGCCAGGAATGTGGTTAAACATTACCTCCGAGACGTTACTTTGGGTTAGGTTAGGTTATATTACGTTTTTGATGGATATGAAGGTCTCACGGAGACGTAGAGTTCAACTCGCCAGGAATGTTGTCAAATAATAGCGCCGAAAGGTTAGGTTGGGTTAGGTTAGGTTATATTACGTTATTGATGGATATGAAGGTCCCACGGAGACGTAGAGGCCAACTCGCCAGGAATGTTGTCAAATAATAGCGCCGAAAGGTTAGGTTGGGTTAGGTTAAGTTATATTACGTTATTGATGTATATAAAAGTCCCACGGAGACGTAGAGGCCAACTCGCCAGGAATGTTGTCAAATAATAGCGCTGAAAGGTTAGGTTGGGTTAGGTTAGGTTATATTACGTTATTGATGGATATGAAGGTCTCACGGAGACGTAGAGGCCAACTCGCCAGGAATGTTGTCAAATATTACCGCCGAGATGTTAGGTTGGGTTAGGTTAGGTTATACTACGTTATTGATGTATATGAAGTTCCCACGGAGACGTAGACTCCAAATCGCCAGGAATGTTGTCAAATATTACCGCCGAGATGATAGGTTGGGTTAGGTTAGGTTATATTACGCTATTGATGTATATGAATGTCCCACGGAGACGTAGAGGCCAACTCGCCAGGAATGTTGTCAAATAATAGCGCCGAAAGGTTAGGTTGGGTTAGGATAGGTAATATTACGTTATTGATGGATATGAAGGTCTCACGGAGACGTAGAGGCCAACTCGCCAGGAATGTTGTCAAATATTACCGCCGAAATGTTAGGTTGGCCTAGGTTAGGTTATATTACGTTATTGATGTATATGAAGTTCCCACGGAGACGTAGAGTCCAACTCGCCAGAAATGTTGTCAAACAATAGCGCCGAAAAGTTAGTTTGGGTTAGGTTAGGTTATATTACGTTATTGATGTACATGAAGGTCCCACGGAGACGTAGAGGCCAACAAGCCAGGAATGTGGTTAAACATTACCTCCGGGACGTTACTTTGGGTTAGGTTAGGTTATATTACGTTTTTGATGGATATGAAGGTCTCACGGAGACGTAGAGTTCAACTCGCCAGGAATGTTGTCAAATAATAGCGCCGAAAGGTTAGGTTGGGTTAGGTTAGGTTATATTACGTTATTGATGGATATGAAGGTCCCACGGAGACGTAGAGGCCAACTCGCCAGGAATGTTGTCAAATAATAGCGCCGAAAGGTTAGGTTGGGTTAGGTTAAGTTATATTACGTTATTGATGTATATAAAAGTCCCACGGAGACGTAGAGGCCAACTCGCCAGGAATGTTGTCAAATAATAGCGCTGAAAGGTTAGGTTGGGTTAGGTTAGGTTATATTACGTTATTGATGGATATGAAGGTCTCACGGAGACGTAGAGGCCAACTCGCCAGGAATGTTGTCAAATATTACCGCCGAGATGTTAGGTTGGGTTAGGTTAGGTTATATTACGTTATTGATGTATATAAAGGTCTCACGGAAACGTAGAGGCCAAGCAGCCAGTAATGTGGTTAAACATTACCTCCGAGACGTTACTTTGGGTTAGGTTAGGTTATATTACGTTATTGATGTATATAAAAGTCCCACGGAGACGTAGATGCCAACAAGCCAGGAATGTTGTCAAATAATAGCGCCGAAAGGTTAGGTTGGGTTATGATAGGTTATATTACGTTATTGATGGATATGAAGGTCTCACGGAGACGTAGACGCCAACTCGCCAGGAATGTTGTCAAATATTACCGCCGAAATGTTAGGTTGGCCTAGGTTAGGTTATATTACGTTATTGATGTATATGAAGTTCCCACGGAGACGTAGAGTCCAACTCGCCAGAAATGTTGTCAAACAATAGCGCCGAAAAGTTAGTTTGGGTTAGGTTAGGTTATATTACGTTATTGATGTACATGAAGGTCCCACGGAGACGTAGAGGCCAACAAGCCAGGAATGTGGTTAAACATTACCTCCGAGACGTTACTTGGGGTTAGGTTAGGTTATATTACGTTATTGATGTATATAAAAGCCCCACGGAAACGTAGAAGCCAACTCGCCAGGAATGTTGTCAAATATTAGTGCCGAGAGGTTGGGTTGTGTTAGGTTAGGTTATATTACGTTATTGATGTATATAAAGGGCCCACGGAGACGTAGAGGCCAACTCGCCAGGAATGTTGTCAAATATTACCGCCGAAATGTTAGGTTGGCTTAGATTAGGTTATATTACGTTATTGATGTATATGAAGTTAGCACGGAGACGTAGTGTCCAACTCGCCAGGAATGTTGTCAAATATTACCGCCGAGATGATAGGTTGGGTTAGGTTAGGTTATATTACGTTATTGATGTATATGAAGGTCCCACGGAGACGTAGAGTCCAACTCGCCAGGAATGTTGTCAAATAATAGCGCCGAAAGGTTAGGTTGGGTTAGGTTAGGTTATATTACGTTATTGATGTATATAAAAGTCCCACGGACATGTAGAGGCCAACTCGCCAGGAATGTTTTCAAGTAATAGCGCCGAAAGGTTAGGTTGGGTTACGTTAGGTTATATTACGTTATTGATGTATATGAAGGCCTCACGGAGACGTAGAAGCCAACTCGACAGGAATGTTGTCAAATAATAGCGCCGAAAGGTTAGGTTGGGTTAGGTTAGGTTATATTACGTTATTGATGTATATAAAAGTCCCACGGAGACGTAGAGGCCAACTCGCCAGGAATGTTGTCAAATAATAGCGCCGAAAGGTTAGGTTGGGTTAGGTTAGGTTATATTACGTTATTGGTGGATATGAAGGTCCCACGGAGACGTAGAGGCCCACTCGCCAGGAATGTTGTCAAATATTAGTACCGAGAGGTTGGGTTGGGTTAGGTTAGGTTATATTACGTTATTGATGTATATAAAAGTCCCACGGAGACGTAGAGGCCAACTCGCCAGGAATGTTGTCAAGTAATAGCGCCGAGAGGTAAGGTTGGGTTAGGTTAGGTTATATTACGTTATTGATGTATATAAAAGTCCCACGGAGGCGTAGAGGCCAACTCGCCAGGAATGTTGTCAAATATTACCGCCGAAATGTTAGGTTGGCTTAGATTAGGTTATATTACGTTATTGATGTATATGAAGTTAGCACGGAGACGTAGAGTCCAACTCGCCAGGAATGTTGTCAAATATTACCGCCGAGATGATAGGTTGGGTTAGGTTAGGTTATATTACGTTATTGATGTATATGAAGGTCCCACGGAGACGTAGAGACCAACTCGCCAGGAATGTTGTCAAATAATAGCGCCGAAAGGTTAGGTTGGGTTAGGTTAGGTTATATTACGTTATTGATGTATATAAAAGTCCCAGGGACATGTAGAGGCCAACTCGCCAGGAATGTTTTCAAGTAATAGCGCCGAAAGGTTAGGTTGGGTTACGTTAGGTTATATTACGTTATTGATGTATATGAAGGCCTCACGGAGACGTAGAAGCCAACTCGACAGGAATGTTGTCAAATAATAGCGCCGAAAGGTTAGGTTGGGTTAGGTTAGGTTATATTACGTTATTGATGTATATAAAAGTCCCACGGAGACGTAGAGGCCAACTCGCCAGGAATGTTGTCAAATAATAGCGCCGAAAGGTTAGGTTGGGTTAGGTTAGGTTATATTACGTTATTGGTGGATATTAAGGTCCCACGGAGACGTAGAGGCCCACTCGCCAGGAATGTTGTCAAATATTAGTACCGAGAGGTTGGGTTGGGTTAGGTTAGGTTATATTACGTTATTGATGTATATAAAAGTCCCACGGAGACGTAGAGGCCAACTCGCCAGGAATGTTGTCAAGTAATAGCGCCGAGAGGTAAGGTTGGGTTAGGTTAGGTTATATTACGTTATTGATGTATATAAAAGTCCCACGGAGGCGTAGAGGCCAACTCGCCAGGAATGTTGTCAAATAATAGCGCCGAGAGGTTAGGTTGGGTTATATAAGGTTTATATTACGTTATTGATGGATATGAAGGTCTCACGGAGACGCTGAGCTCAACTCGCAAGGAATGTTGTCAAATATTACCGCCGAGATGTTAGGTTGGCTTAGGTTAGGTTATACTACGTTATTGATGTATATGAAGTTCCCACGGAGACGTAGACTCCAAATCGCCAGGAATGTTGTCAAATATTACCGCCGAGATGATAGGTTGGGTTAGGTTAGGTTATATTACGTTATTGATGTATATGAATGTCCCACGGAGACGTAGAGGCCAACTCGCCAGGAATGTTGTCAAATAATAGCGCCGAAAGGTTAGGTTGGGTTAGGATAGGTAATATTACGTTATTGATGGATATGAAGGTCTCACGGAGACGTAGAGGCCAACTCGCCAGGAATGTTGTCAAATATTACCGCCGAAATGTTAGGTTGGCCTAGGTTAGGTTATATTACGTTATTGATGTATATGAAGTTCCCACGGAGACGTAGAGTCCAACTCGCCAGAAATGTTGTCAAACAATAGCGCCGAAAAGTTAGTTTGGGTTAGGTTAGGTTATATTACGTTATTGATGTACATGAAGGTCCCACGGAGACGTAGAGGCCAACAAGCCAGGAATGTGGTTAAACATTACCTCCGAGACGTTACTTTGGGTTAGGTTAGGTTATATTACGTTTTTGATGGATATGAAGGTCTCACGGAGACGTAGAGTTCAACTCGCCAGGAATGTTGTCAAATAATAGCGCCGAAAGGTTAGGTTGGGTTAGGTTAGGTTATATTACGTTATTGATGGATATGAAGGTCCCACGGAGACGTAGAGGCCAACTCGCCAGGAATGTTGTCAAATAATAGCGCCGAAAGGTTAGGTTGGGTTAGGTTAAGTTATATTACGTTATTGATGTATATAAAAGTCCCACGGAGACGTAGAGGCCAACTCGCCAGGAATGTTGTCAAATAATAGCGCTGAAAGGTTAGGTTGGGTTAGGTTAGGTTATATTACGTTATTGATGGATATGAAGGTCTCACGGAGACGTAGAGGCCAACTCGCCAGGAATGTTGTCAAATATTACCGCCGAGATGTTAGGTTGGGTTAGGTTAGGTTATACTACGTTATTGATGTATATGAAGTTCCCACGGAGACGTAGACTCCAAATCGCCAGGAATGTTGTCAAATATTACCGCCGAGATGATAGGTTGGGTTAGGTTAGGTTATATTACGTTATTGATGTATATGAATGTCCCACGGAGACGTAGAGGCCAACTCGCCAGGAATGTTGTCAAATAATAGCGCCGAAAGGTTAGGTTGGGTTAGGATAGGTAATATTACGTTATTGATGGATATGAAGGTCTCACGGAGACGTAGAGGCCAACTCGCCAGGAATGTTGTCAAATATTACCGCCGAAATGTTAGGTT
>CAXAJV010000615.1:17500-25719 GCA_963969225.1 Xylocopa violacea | reverse complement strand
CGCGCGACTAAGTTACAGCAGCCTTTCCGGACGGTCGGTCGCCGCTGGAGTTTACCACCGTAAGCGCCCGTGCGTTAGCCCGGCCGGCGCCGACCGCCCGGCCGGCCGTTCCGTATCTATAAGGAGACAGGTCGGTTCGAGCCGGCCGGGCGGAGTAGCGTCGGGCGCGTGGCTATTCTATGACTTCGGTTGAGAAGCAGTCCACCGCTCCTCGAGAATACGTTCTCGACTGCTCTGTCCCGTGTCGGTTGTCGAATTTTCTCCACACTGCATTGCCACGGGTCGGTGTCTTTGACCGAATGGCCCATATGTGGCGAGCGTCCAACGGTGACGTTGGTGACCATTTATCCGAGTTTTACTCGGTTAAATTGTACCTTCCTTGCATCGATTCTAAATCTTTACGCTCCGAGCTCTCGGAACGGACTCTAGAGATACATATTGAATTTTTGGACGTACCAGATGTGTGTACGAAATGTCCATAATATGCTATACGCATGAAAGGTGTATATGAAGATAGATATACACCGATGATATACCAAACAAGTTCCTCAACAAAAAAAAATAAAAATGAGCATCCACTGAGTTGAGGAACGAAACAAAAAATAAAAAATAAGCATCCACTGAAGGGGACAAAAGAATAAATGGTATATGTCATTTCGACACGATCTGTTACGAAACAGAGGAGTCTCTCGACGAACTTCCAAAAGGTGTCCCGTGTCGAATGCCCAGCGCGCACTTGGTACGCGCCAGCTCGCCTGAGGAGGGCGAGATACAAAAATATACTTCAGCGTGACACAATTGTACGCGCTTGCTCGTCTATGCCGAACAGCACGCTTCTCTGTACGCGCTATCATAATGCCCAGCGTGTGAGAGCGTGTGTAGTATCTCTGTTATAGTCAAATGGAGTGCCAAGAGGTACTACGCGTTCGCGCATTAGACGATAAAAGGTATTCTTTATATACATATTAAACAATACAGCGTGACACGATTATAACCGCTTGCCATCGTCGTTGCCCAGCATGTTCTCGCAAGAGATGTTCGTGCTATAGACGATGGAGAAAAAAGGTGTACGATAAATCAGCGTGACGCAATTGTACGCGCTTCCTCGCCTTGATGACCAGCATGTTCTCTGTACGCGCTATCTTAATGCCCAGCGTGAAAGAGATGTCCGTGCTTTCGGCGATATTTGCCCAGCGTGAAAATTGCATACGCGCTTGCATCGTCGATGCCCAGCATGTTCTCTGTACGCGCTATCTTAATGCCCAGCGTGAAAGAGATGTCCGTGCTATAGACGATAAAAGGTGCCGTACACCGATAACAAGCGGTGACAAATCGTATACGCGCTTGCATCGTCGATGCCCAGCATGTTCTCGCAAGAGATGTCCGTGCTATAGACGATTAAAGGTGACAATATGTATTCAATAAATGACAAAAATGTGCCCAAAAATATATAACCAGCGTGAAAATTGTATACGCGCTTGCTCGTCGATACCCGACAAGTCCTCGCAAGGGGATATGTCCGTGGTAAAGACGATGTATATTTTCAGCGCGAAGTGTATACGCGCTTACTCGACACGGTTCAGTTGGAAGGCGACTTGTGAAGTCGATTTTGGGAACGTACGATTTTTGGGAGTGTCTCATTCTCGAAAGAAAAGAAAAGAAAGGAAAAGGAGAGGAGGAAAAAATGCAATACCTCGGTATTATTGAACATATGTGCTAACCGAGGATGCATTTTACGAAATACAAAAAATAAATAATGTGCTCGAGCGAGGTCCGAAAGACCCGTCAGCCGCATCCACTGAACAAAACTATGACGAATATTGCGATATTCGAACGATATACATATATATATTATTATTTCGTATCGTCGATCGGTGTCTCTAAGAGAACCGACGACGACTAAAAACACGTTGAGCAAACTACTCTTATAAGAGTTGATGATGATATGATGATGGTGAAAAAGAGGAGGAGGAGAGAGAGAGAGAGAGAGAGACGACTCATGGTACGGTTCCCTGGTTGATCCTGCCAGTAGTCATATGCTTGTCTCAAAGATTAAGCCATGCATGTCTCAGTACATACCGAACTAAGGTGAAACCGCGAATGGCTCATTAAATCAGTTATGGTTTCTTAGATTGTACACGAAATTACTTGGATAACTGTGGTAATTCTAGAGCTAATACATGCAAATCAGAATTCCGACCAGAGATGGGAGGAATGCTTTTATTAGATCAAAACCAATCGGTGGCGTGCGGTTCGCCCGTGCGTCCATCGTTTGCTTTGGTGACTCTGAATAACCCACAGCTGATCGCACGGTCATTTAGTACCGGCGACGAATCTTTCAAATGTCTGCCTTATCAACTGTCGATGGTAGGTTCCGCGCCTACCATGGTTGTAACGGGTAACGGGGAATCAGGGTTCGATTCCGGAGAGGGAGCCTGAGAAACAGCTACCACATCCAAGGAAGGCAGCAGGCGCGCAAATTACCCACTCCCGGCACGGGGAGGTAGTGACGAAAAATAACGATACGGGACTCATCCGAGGCCCCGTAATCGGAATGAGTACACTTTAAATCCTTTAACGAGGATCAATTGGAGGGCAAGTCTGGTGCCAGCAGCCGCGGTAATTCCAGCTCCAATAGCGTATATTAAAGTTGTTGCGGTTAAAAAGCTCGTAGTTGAATCTGTGTGTCACAGTGTCGGTTCACCGCTCGCGGTGTCTAACTGGCATTATGTGATACGTCCTACCGGTGGGCTTAGCTCCTCACGGGGCGGTCCAACAGACATCCCATCGCGGTGCTCTTCACTGAGTGTCGAGGTGGGCCGGTACGTTTACTTTGAATAAATTAGAGTGCTTAAAGCAGGCTATTTTCGCCTGAATACTATGTGCATGGAATAATGGAATAGGACCTCGGTTCTATTTTGTTGGTTTCCGGAACCCCGAGGTAATGATTAATAGGGACAGATGGGGGCATTCGTATTGCGACGTTAGAGGTGAAATTCTTGGATCGTCGCAAGACGGACTAAAGCGAAAGCATTTGCCAAAAATGTTTTCATTAATCAAGAACGAAAGTTAGAGGTTCGAAGGCGATCAGATACCGCCCTAGTTCTAACCATAAACGATGCCAACCAGCGATCCGCCGATGTTCCTCCGATGACTCGGCGGGCAGCTTCCGGGAAACCAAAGTTTTTGGGTTCCGGGGGAAGTATGGTTGCAAAGCTGAAACTTAAAGGAATTGACGGAAGGGCACCACCAGGAGTGGAGCCTGCGGCTTAATTTGACTCAACACGGGAAACCTCACCAGGCCCAGACACCGGAAGGATTGACAGATTGAGAGCTCTTTCTTGATTCGGTGGGTGGTGGTGCATGGCCGTTCTTAGTTGGTGGAGCGATTTGTCTGGTTAATTCCGATAACGAACGAGACTCTAGCCTGTTAAATAGACGTAAATTATGGTATCTCGAAGGCCCCCGGCTTCGGTCGGTGGGTTTTTACTACCAACGTACAAACAAATCTTCTTAGAGGGACAGGCGGCTTTTAGCCGCACGAGATTGAGCAATAACAGGTCTGTGATGCCCTTAGATGTTCTGGGCCGCACGCGCGCTACACTGAAGGAATCAGCGTGTTTTCCCTGACCGAAAGGCCCGGGTAACCCGTTGAACCTCCTTCGTGCTAGGGATTGGGGCTTGCAATTATTCCCCATGAACGAGGAATTCCCAGTAAGCGCGAGTCATAAGCTCGCGTTGATTACGTCCCTGCCCTTTGTACACACCGCCCGTCGCTACTACCGATTGAATTATTTAGTGAGGTCTTCGGACTGGTGCGCGGCCAATGCCTCGGCATTGCCGATGTTATCGGGAAGATGACCAAACTTGATTATTTAGAGGAAGTAAAAGTCGTAACAAGGTTTCCGTAGGTGAACCTGCGGAAGGATCATTAACGAAAAAAGTCGTATTAAAATAAAAATTCCCTTGGAGGGAAGGATCAAACAAATACCAAAACCCAAACTTCGATCGCATATAATGCCCGGAACACGTCGGATTACGTGCGGAGGCCAGACCTCCCGTTCCGCGTTTCCGTGTCGGCATGGCAGCCGATCGAAGGGAGGGAAGAAGCGAGCCTCCGGGCTCGAGCGCGTAAACCAGAGGACGAACTGCGTGTCCAGTTCTCTCTCGATTTCGGGACGAGGAGTTACATACTGCATGCGTTACAAAACGCACACAGACAAAAGAAAAAAAAAATAAAGTGCTCGCGCGTGGTCTTCGTGACCCGCGGCCGCATCCACTGATTTGCTGTGTGAAATTTTTTTAAAGGTTGCCCGATGGCTTGTCAACGGCACCGAAAAAATTGAAATGACGAAATTAAAAAAATAAATAATGAGCTCGCGCGTGGTCTTCGTGACCCGCGGCCGCATCCACTGATTCGAAATAACACACAACAAAAAACCACGAACGTTGCATGAAACGCCGATATTGACGGCATGCAATCATATTACATCCACTGCTCGAAGTATGTAACTCACCTCGTGTCAGAGAGACCGAGACCGCTGTCCTCGAATCTGTGCGTAACCGCGGAGCTATTCGTTCCAAGGTAAAATTGTGCGAGTCCGAATGGATGAAACAAACGCAGAGCGTACACAAGGGGAAAAAGGACCGCACCGCGCGTTCTATCGTTCCTTTAGACGATCGTTTTTTTTTTTTTTTTTCCGTTCAGAGGGGACGGATTCGTCGCGTCGAGCCTCGTTGTCGAGAGTCTGAGAAAAAAACCCGCCGTTGCGAGATCGAACAATTTTATGCTCGCTTCGTGTTGTCGGGTAAATGCAGACCGCTTCGAGGCCTGTACGACGACGAAGTCCCATCGAATCATTTCCCTGAACGAGAGAACGTCGTCGACCACGAATTTGAAGGATCGAGACGAGCGCGCGCGCGCGCGCGCCTCCTGTAAAAACAGTCGATCGTCGTACCGTTCCGTTCGGAGGGGACGATTCGTCGCCGCCAAGCCCCGTTGTCGAGAGTCTGGGTAAACCCGTGCCGTTGCGAGATCGAACAATTTTATGCTCGCTTCGCGTTGCCGGGCTAAACAGACCGCCTCGAGGGTGTACGGCGACGAGTCCCAACGAATCTTTACCCGAACGACGAACAACGATCGTCGTCGACCTCGAATTCTCGCAGGGTCGTGCCACCGCGACCGCTCTCTACGATCAGGTCGATCGTACCGTACCGTACCGTTTCGTTCGGAGGGGACGATTCGTCGCCGCCAAGCCTCGTTGTCGAGAGTCTGTGAAAACCCGTGCCGTTGCGAGCTCGAACAACTTTATGCTCGCTTCGTGTTGTCGGGTGAAACGGACCGCCTCGAGGCTGTGTACGACGGCGAGTCCCAACGAATCTTTACCCGAACGACGAACGTGTGTACCGTCGTAGACCTCGAATTCGTAGGATCGCGTCGCCCGCTCTTTTATACCAGTCGATCGTACCGTACCGTTTCGTTCGGAGGGGACGATTCGTCGCCGCCAAGCCTCGTTGTCGAGAGTCTGAGAAAACCCGTGCCGTTGCGAGATCGAACAATTTTATGCTCGCTTCGTGTCGCAGGTTAAATTGGACCGCTTCGAGGCTGCGCGCGCGGCGAGTCCCAACGAATCTTCACCCGAACGATGAACGTGTTGTACCGTCGTCGACCTCGAATTCGCAGGATCGTGTGTCGCCCGCTCTTTTATACCAGTCGATCGTACCGTACCGTTTCGTTCGGAGGGGACGATTCGTCGCCGCCAAGCCTCGTTGTCGAGAGTCTGTGAAAACCCGTGCCGTTGCGAGATCGAACAATTTTATGCTCGCTTCGTGTCGCAGGTTAAATTGGACCGCTTCGAGGCTGCGCGCGCGGCGAGTCCCAACGAATCTTCACCCGAACGATGAACGTGTTGTACCGTCGTCGACCTCGAATTCGCAGGATCGTGTGTCGCCCGCTCTTTTATACCAGTCGATCGTACCGTACCGTTTCGTTCGGAGGGGACGATTCGTCGCCGCCAAGCCTCGTTGTTGAGTGTCTGAAAACCCGTTGCCGTTGCGAGATCGAACAATTTTATCCTCGCTTCGTGTCGCAGGTTAAATTGGACCGCTCAGAGGCTGCGCGTGCGGCGAGTCCCAACGAATCATTCACCCGAACGGACGCGCCGTCGTCGACTTCGATTTCTTTTAAGAGCGTGTGTCGCGCGTATCCTGTTTTAGTCGATCGTACCGTTCCGTTCGGAGGGGACGATTCGTCGCCGCCAAGCCTCGCTCTCATAGAGTCTATGAAAACCCGTTGCCGTTGCGAGATCGAACCATTTTATGCTCGCTTCGTGTCGCAGGTTAAATTGGACCGCTCAGAGGCTGCGCGTGCGGCGAGTCCCAACGAATCTTCACCCGAACGGACGCGCCGTCGTCGACTTCGAATTCCTTTAAGAGCGTGTGTCGCGCGTATCCTGTTTTAGTCGATCGTACCGTTCCGTTCGGAGGGGACGATTCGTCGCCGCCAAGCCTCGTTGTCGAGAGTCTGTGAAAACCCGTGCCGTTGCGAGATCGAACAATATTATGCTCGCTTCGCGTTGTCGGGTGAAACAGACCGCCTCGAGGCTGTGTACGACGGCGAGTCCCAACGAATCTTTACCCGAACGACGATCGTCGTCGACTTCGAATTCGTTAAGAGCGTGGTGTCGCGCCGCGTACCCTGGTTGTGTTAATGTCGATCGTACCGTTCCGTTCGGAGGGGACGATTCGTCGGGCCAAGCCTCGTTGGCGATTAGAGTCTGTATAATGAACCCGCCGTTGCGAGATCGAATCTCATTTATTATGCTCGCTTCGTGTTGTCGGGTAAATAAAATTATACAGACCGCGCTCGAGGTGTTGGTGTTGTTAACCGACGAGTCCTAACGAATTTTTCTTACCCGAACGGTAAGTTATGTCGTCGACTTTGCATATTCGACAGGTCGAGTGTGTACCATTATTTTGCGTCTCTGCGTGAAAGCAATACGCCGCTGGTACTTGTTCGTTTTCCCGTTTCACAATTGTGCTGCAAGCTCAGAGGGGACTTGCTTTTTGCCATAGCCTCGTTGTCGAGAGTCTGAGAAACCGGCCGTTGCGAGATCGAATAATTTATACTCGCTTCGTGTTGCCGGGGAAAAACGGTAGACCGCTCGAGGCTTTGGCGGCCGAGTCCCAACGAATTTTTTTTTTTTTTTATCACCTGAGCTCTGAAGCACAGATCGTGCAGTGGATCGTGGAATTTGAGGAACTTGTACCACGCACCTGTGTTCGGGTTTTGATCGTGTCGTTCGTTCAGAGGGGACCGCTTCGCCGAGCGAAGCCTCGTTGTCGCGAGTCTGGAAACACACCCGCCGTTGCGAGATCGAATAATTTTTTATGCTCGCTTCGTGTTGTCGGGTGGGTAAAATTATAGACCGCTTCGAGGTTTCACGGCGAGTCCCATCGATATTTTACGACTTACCTGTACGAACGTCGTCAACTTCTCGAAAGCAATACGCCGCTGGGTGTTGGATATCTTTCTTTTTTTTTTTTTTTTGTATTCACTTCCACGTGCCATTCGTTCAGAGGGGACGACGATATATTCGCGTTTGCGTATTCTTCCTCGTTGTCGAGAGTCCCTTAATAAACCCGCCGTTGCGAGATCGAATTTTACAAGCTCGCTTCGTGTTGTCGGGAGGAAGGGGGGACCGCCTCGAGGGTCTGCGCGATACGCGCGAAGAAGAGTCCTAACGAATTTTCGAAAAATTTTATCTACCTGGACGCGTGGCACACTGGCGTGAATCCGAAAGGATGTATCCTAAACACCCTGAAACAGGCGTGTCCGTTTCATCCGTAGGACGGTATCGTGTCGCCGAGAATTCGGGCGACGCCCGCGTCTCCTTCGCCGGAGACGTTTGGGTCTCGACTTGTTCGAAACTTAGTACGAAGAGACTTTAACAATTAATAAAAAATATACATATACGATTACCCTGAACGGTGGATCACTTGGCTCGTGGGTCGATGAAGAACGCAGCTAATTGCGCGTCAACGTGTGAACTGCAGGACACATGAACATCGACATTTCGAACGCACATTGCGGTCCACGGATACAATTCCTGGACCACGCCTAGCTGAGGGTCGTTCACGTAACCAGAATACTGCTTGCGTTGCGTTTCGTCGAATCTTTTCTCTCCGGTGCTCGAATCTGCCCGCCGTCGTTCATTCGA
>CAXAJV010000615.1:0-2500 GCA_963969225.1 Xylocopa violacea | reverse complement strand
TCTTTACCCGAACGACGAACGTGTGTACCGTCGTAGACCTCGAATTCGTAGGATCGCGTCGCCCGCTCTTTTATACCAGTCGATCGTACCGTACCGTTTCGTTCGGAGGGGACGATTCGTCGCCGCCAAGCCTCGTTGTCGAGAGTCTGAGAAAACCCGTGCCGTTGCGAGATCGAACAATTTTATGCTCGCTTCGTGTCGCAGGTTAAATTGGACCGCTTCGAGGCTGCGCGCGCGGCGAGTCCCAACGAATCTTCACCCGAACGATGAACGTGTTGTACCGTCGTCGACCTCGAATTCGCAGGATCGTGTGTCGCCCGCTCTTTTATACCAGTCGATCGTACCGTACCGTTTCGTTCGGAGGGGACGATTCGTCGCCGCCAAGCCTCGTTGTCGAGAGTCTGTGAAAACCCGTGCCGTTGCGAGATCGAACAATTTTATGCTCGCTTCGTGTCGCAGGTTAAATTGGACCGCTTCGAGGCTGCGCGCGCGGCGAGTCCCAACGAATCTTCACCCGAACGATGAACGTGTTGTACCGTCGTCGACCTCGAATTCGCAGGATCGTGTGTCGCCCGCTCTTTTATACCAGTCGATCGTACCGTACCGTTTCGTTCGGAGGGGACGATTCGTCGCCGCCAAGCCTCGTTGTTGAGTGTCTGAAAACCCGTTGCCGTTGCGAGATCGAACAATTTTATCCTCGCTTCGTGTCGCAGGTTAAATTGGACCGCTCAGAGGCTGCGCGTGCGGCGAGTCCCAACGAATCATTCACCCGAACGGACGCGCCGTCGTCGACTTCGATTTCTTTTAAGAGCGTGTGTCGCGCGTATCCTGTTTTAGTCGATCGTACCGTTCCGTTCGGAGGGGACGATTCGTCGCCGCCAAGCCTCGCTCTCATAGAGTCTATGAAAACCCGTTGCCGTTGCGAGATCGAACCATTTTATGCTCGCTTCGTGTCGCAGGTTAAATTGGACCGCTCAGAGGCTGCGCGTGCGGCGAGTCCCAACGAATCTTCACCCGAACGGACGCGCCGTCGTCGACTTCGAATTCCTTTAAGAGCGTGTGTCGCGCGTATCCTGTTTTAGTCGATCGTACCGTTCCGTTCGGAGGGGACGATTCGTCGCCGCCAAGCCTCGTTGTCGAGAGTCTGTGAAAACCCGTGCCGTTGCGAGATCGAACAATATTATGCTCGCTTCGCGTTGTCGGGTGAAACAGACCGCCTCGAGGCTGTGTACGACGGCGAGTCCCAACGAATCTTTACCCGAACGACGATCGTCGTCGACTTCGAATTCGTTAAGAGCGTGGTGTCGCGCCGCGTACCCTGGTTGTGTTAATGTCGATCGTACCGTTCCGTTCGGAGGGGACGATTCGTCGGGCCAAGCCTCGTTGGCGATTAGAGTCTGTATAATGAACCCGCCGTTGCGAGATCGAATCTCATTTATTATGCTCGCTTCGTGTTGTCGGGTAAATAAAATTATACAGACCGCGCTCGAGGTGTTGGTGTTGTTAACCGACGAGTCCTAACGAATTTTTCTTACCCGAACGGTAAGTTATGTCGTCGACTTTGCATATTCGACAGGTCGAGTGTGTACCATTATTTTGCGTCTCTGCGTGAAAGCAATACGCCGCTGGTACTTGTTCGTTTTCCCGTTTCACAATTGTGCTGCAAGCTCAGAGGGGACTTGCTTTTTGCCATAGCCTCGTTGTCGAGAGTCTGAGAAACCGGCCGTTGCGAGATCGAATAATTTATACTCGCTTCGTGTTGCCGGGGAAAAACGGTAGACCGCTCGAGGCTTTGGCGGCCGAGTCCCAACGAATTTTTTTTTTTTTTTATCACCTGAGCTCTGAAGCACAGATCGTGCAGTGGATCGTGGAATTTGAGGAACTTGTACCACGCACCTGTGTTCGGGTTTTGATCGTGTCGTTCGTTCAGAGGGGACCGCTTCGCCGAGCGAAGCCTCGTTGTCGCGAGTCTGGAAACACACCCGCCGTTGCGAGATCGAATAATTTTTTATGCTCGCTTCGTGTTGTCGGGTGGGTAAAATTATAGACCGCTTCGAGGTTTCACGGCGAGTCCCATCGATATTTTACGACTTACCTGTACGAACGTCGTCAACTTCTCGAAAGCAATACGCCGCTGGGTGTTGGATATCTTTCTTTTTTTTTTTTTTTTGTATTCACTTCCACGTGCCATTCGTTCAGAGGGGACGACGATATATTCGCGTTTGCGTATTCTTCCTCGTTGTCGAGAGTCCCTTAATAAACCCGCCGTTGCGAGATCGAATTTTACAAGCTCGCTTCGTGTTGTCGGGAGGAAGGGGGGACCGCCTCGAGGGTCTGCGCGATACGCGCGAAGAAGAGTCCTAACGAATTTTCGAAAAATTTTATCTACCTGGACGCGTGGCACACTGGCGTGAATCCGAAAGGATGTATCCTAAACACCCTGAAACAGGCGTGTCCGTTTCATCCGTAGGACGGTATCGTGTCGCCGAGAATTCGGGCG